>JARGXW010001445.1:0-20896 GCA_029204085.1 Mycena sp. CBHHK59/15 | reverse complement strand
TTCCCGGATGGCGCTCGGGACTGGATGATGGACATCATCCAGGGATTGGAGGGACGGGGAATCGATGGATCCGAGGAAGAGAAGGAGGAAGAAGAAAGGTGACCGGAGCCGGAGCGGAAGCGAAGGTTGAGGAGGAGGAAGTGCGAATCTGGTCCAGTCGGAGTGGCCGGAAGGTTTCCGGACTGAGGAGAAGAAGGAAGAGAGGGTGGCAGAAGAGGACGAAACGAGTCCCTGCCCCAATCCAGGTGGAGGATCAACCGGAGGAGTCAGAGGAGATAAACATTTGTAATATAAAAGTTTCTTCTGAAATTTTCTTTCTGTTTTTCTTGAATGCTAAGAGAATCCGGAGTCGACCGGAATAACCGGAATACGGGAGAGTAAGAAAGAAAAGGATTTCAAGGGTTTGGTCCAGGCTTGTTAGGAAACGACGATGAAAGTTGTCGATATGTTCATCGGCATCAACCACGCAAACCCAACTAAACTGTTCATCGTGTTCTCGTAGCCCTGCCATTCAACCAGTACCGGAGCTGGGTCCGGGGCAACCGGAAACGGCGATCAATCTTCGAGTCAACGATTTGTTTGATCTCATAGTGTTCTTCACCGTCAATGATTTCTACCGGAGCCGGAGGTGGTTCCTCGCGACCGGAAATGGATTCGGAAAATGGGGCTCGAGTTGAGATATATGGAAGACCGGATGAACTTGTGAAAGGCTTTTTGGGAGACGGATGGTATAGGAAGCCGCACTGGGTTTACCAATGACTTCGTAAGGCCCAAGGTGAGTTTCCGAGAATTTCGGAGTGGGCCGTTTTGTCCGGATATACTTTGTCGTGATAAATGCTTGGTCGCCGATCTGTAACCGGGGATCCGGAATACGTTTCCGGTCAGCAGTTTCTTTATATCGCTGCTGAGCGAAAGTGATTTGCTCCCGGAGATACTGATGAAGGTCCTGGAGATCGACAACGTAGTCTTTGGCATACATGTTCGCGACATCGCGTTCCGGGTGGATATTGATAGCCGGATTATAGCCTTTATTCGCAAAGAACGGGATATTCCGGTAGAGCATTCGGAGAATTGTTCAAAGCGAATTCAGCTAGGGGAAGTAGTTCGTGCCAGTCGTCCTGCTGGTACGAGGTATACATCCGGATATATTGTTCCACAGTCTGGTTCATGTGTTCCGTTTGTCCGTCCGCTTCCGGATGATAACCGGAAGTATAGTGCAGCTCCATAGAGAGGAGTTCGCCCAAGGACCGGAAGAAAGATGAAACAAATTCGGAGCCCCGGTCACAAGTGACATGGGAAGGGACACCGTGCTTCGAGAAAATGTGAATAAGGAAAAGCCAGGCAAGTTCTGGAGAGTCGATATGAGTGTCACAAGCCACGAGAATAACCTGCTTGGAAGCACGGTCAACTATGACAAGAATAGTGTCGTATCACCGGAAACCGGTAATTGTTCAATGAAGTCGATAGAAATGGAATCCCATGGCCTGATGGGAACCGGAAGAGGCTTAAGCAATCCGTAAGGACGTGCCTAGGCTTTTTGTTGCGCTGGCAAAGAATGCAAGATCGACAATAGTCCCGACGAAGTTCCGGCATTCCGCCAGGTATATTCTCGGCGGATGAGAGCTAGAGTGCGATTCTGACCAAAGTGACCAGAGAGAAATGGTCATGCAAGTACTGTAGAACACGTAGTCGCAACTCCGGAGAGGTTCCGGAGACCAGAGGCACATAAATGTGCTCATCAAGCCGGAGAAGACCGGAAGGATCAAGAGTCCAGCGGGAAGGGTTACCGGAGTTTGCAGCGTTAATACCGGAAACAGCGCAGGATCTTCGTTGATATGGTTGCGGATATCTGAGTAAAGCTTCTCAAGATCCATAACAACGGTAGCTTGAAGAACAATTTCCTTGAGAAAGGTTGCAAGGCGAGATGCAGAGAGTTGATCTTGGGTGAAAATTGGGCAAAGGTTTGCGGATTAAGCTGGCCATAAGCCCTATCCCCCTCTTTAGGGTAGATGTCCCATCGTCTAGTCAATGCATCCGGTTTACCTCCGAGCTTTCCGGGCGGAACCGGATTACCATGTTGAAATGGCATAGGTACTCGGACCACTGGACTTGGCAGTGAGTAAGATTTTCGTTGTCGCAAAGTACTCCAAGTTCTTGTGGTCCGTGACAACATCGACCGGAAATGTTGATCCCTCGAGATAATGTCACCAAATGGTGAAGGCATCGAAAATAGCGAGGAGTTCCTTGTCGTGTGTGTCGTAGTTGAGCTCCGCCGGACCAAGAGTCCGTGACCGGAACGCAACCGGTGGATATCACCATCGTCTCCTTGAATTGAGAGAATGGCTGCGATCACATAATCAGAGGCATCAGATTCGACGGTTACTTGACGACCGGAATCCAATGGTGCAAGACCGGAGCCTCCATATAGGCGTGTTTTAGTGTGTCGAAAGATAATTGACAATCTTCTGACCAATTCCATCGGACATTCGACCGGGTGAGCCGGGTGAGTGGAATCGTGATGGAAGCATAATTCCATATAAAATGCCGATAGAAATTGCAAAAACCAAGGAAGGATTGAATATCCTTGACTTTGCAGGGAGTAGGCCAATCCGTGATAGCTGAAACCTTCTCCGGAGACATCCGAAACCTTCCGGAGACAGGATGAATCCGAGATACTCACAAGTAGTTACGCTGAACTCACATTTTGGAAGTTTGCAATAGAGTCCTGCATTCCACAGACGTCGTAAAACTTCCCGGACGTGACTAGTATGTTGGGAAGGGTCGTCAGAATAGATGAGGATATCATCCAAGTAAACGACGACGTAAATGTCCAGCAGATCAGCGAAAATAGTGTTCAAAAATCGCTGCAAGGCAGCCGGAGCATTTGTAAGTCCTTCCGGAACAACCCGGAAGTCGTACGAGCCATAGCGAGTACGGAAAGCTGTTTTGGGCTCATCGCCCAGAGCAATCCAGAGAAGATGATAGGCGTGCCAGAGATCGAGTTTGGTGTAAATTCGTGCTTTTCCGGGAGCATCAAGGAGGTCGGTGATAAGTGGAAGTGGATAAGTATCCTTCTTTGCGATCTGATTTAGACCTCAGTAATTGATGCAGAGCCGGAGAGAACTGTCCTTCTATTTAACGAAGAGGATTGGAGCCCCATGACTAGACCGAGACGGATATATGAATCTGGCCTTAAGGTTGTTGTCAATGAACTCCTGAAGGGCAGCTAACTCATTCTGGGAAAGAGAGTAGACGTGGCTGACCAGAGGAACTTCACCTTCCTGGGTTTCAATTTTAAGGTCATATTCTCGATGAGGAGGAAGATTGTAAGCCTCCTTCTCTGAGAATACGTCAGCGAAGTCGTGATATTCCGGAGGAAGACCGGAAAGGTCTGGAACGTCAGCTGAAGCAGAACGAGCTTGGGCATCCTCTGAAGACAAGCACACAAGGTATACTGAACAGTATCCTTGTCTCGAATAATAGCACTATAAGCCGCAGCAGATACCAGTGACACAAGGAGAACGGAAGTGAATGGACGAGGCTTAGAAGCCTCCAGAAGAGGCGGAGAGGCCTCGGAAGTATCCATAGAAGGGCCGGAATCTGGCGAAGACGTTGGAGTCGGTGTAGGTTTCTCGTCCAGAAAGACCGGAATCGGAGAATCCTCATCCATAATCGGAACTACCGTAGCTGGAACAGGCATAGCTGTCTGTGATGTCGACGATGAATCACCAGATTGACCGGAACGGAATGATATAGTAGCATCAGACCAGTTAATCAATGGATTAAAGCGGTTGAGCCAATTGTATCCCAGAACCAAGTCACAAGGCGACTCAAGATGGGTAACAAAAAATTCCATAGGATGGACATTGCCAGATGGGAATCAGATTAGCAGTCAGAGCTGCCGATTAATGATTGTTGAAGAGCCGTCAAGATACCGGAGTCTAACCGGAGCAACCGCATACATTGAAAACCCATTTTTTTCGCATTCTTTCAACAATATAAAACAATGAGAAGAACCAGAATCAATAAGAGTCTGCAAGCAGATTTTGAATCCCAACGCAATTCGTGACAGTATGGAAAGAGATATGGTTGCATATTCTTCCAGACCGGAATGGGTATAGTCCGACCGGAACGTAGAGACGTGAAGTTCAACGTAAAGGGCATTAGGGAAAAGAATGGAAGTGTTGAGGCAAACCTCAGGAAGCACCCTGGAGTCAACGCAACTCGGACCGGATGCTGAGGTATCCGAGCTACTGATTATTTTTTTGACTCAGAGGTTTCGGCGATTGTAACAGGCTTTTCAGCCATCGCAGATACCGCCTTGGCCTGAGCCTATTCCGGACGCTTACGACACTCCAAAGCTGAATGACCGGCACCTCCGCAGAACATGCAGAGATTGAGTCGAGATCAGTGTTCCCTTTCGTCTTTGGTAAGTCTCCCGTGCTTATCGAGTTTGTCGGCATATGGCTTTGGAGTCCGAGTGGAAGACTGCTGAGCCAGTCTACCGGAAGTGGCCTTCGTCGAAGATGATGAGAAGTAGGGTTGCCAGACTGCCTTCCGAAGGTTTTCTGACTGGAAGGGAAATTAGACGGTTTAGACGACGAGTTGACGCTTTTGTGATCCTTTGACTGATGACCGGAATTTCCGGAGCTTCCGCAATTTCTGGAACCAGTACCACCACTGCTAATTTTCTCATGCTCCCACTCTCGCTGTTTCTCCAACTCGTGTTTCCAATAGCGAACATCAATCCGGCGGGCAATATCTTTGACCCCAAGTAAGGTGTTGACATAGTTGTGATGAACCATTTCATCCTTGAGCCGGCGAGGAAGACCCTCGTAGAATTGATGCCACAGGGCATTGTCGCCCCATTGAGTAAGGACTGCGGGATGATCGAAACCAATGATATAAGTAGCAATCCGGTCTCCGGATTTCATCCGGCAAGACCAGATAAGATCTTCAGCATCTCCCACCGGATCTTGCGGACCAAAATTCTCCTGGAGTTCCTGAACAAAGCGTGGAAAATTTCCGTCCCAAGCCGGAACGGAACCAGAGTCGTAAAGATCTGGTTCGAACCACTGCTGAGCAGTGCCCCGGAGATATGACATGATATAGAAAATCTTGTCATCGTCCGAAATAAAATCCTGGTGACGTTCCGCAAAATGCAGGTAACACTGAGTGAGAAAATACTGGAGTTTCACAGAGTCGGAGCCATCAAAAGTATCAGGGTTGCGGAGATTCGAGCGAGTAGAATGAGGTGGAGCCGAGGAATGTGTGACATAGGACTGAATTGCATCCTGGAACATACAGATAGTGCTGACAAGCAACTGTTCCGCAGACTCGGGATCTGGGAGAGGAGGGCCTGCCAGACTGGGTCCAGGTCCAGGTCCGGGTCCAGGTGGAGGACCGCCAGGACCACCTCCACCACCTCCACCACCTCCTCCACCTCCTCCAGGATGACTACCGCCTCCACCATCTCCGGGAAATCACCTCCATTATCATCATCGGGATCAGGAGGGTCTCCGTGCTCCGAACCGGAGGGTGTATGATCACTACTGCCATCGCCAGGTTCCTCGGCCTGAGGAACCGGAGGTAGTCCGGTAGACCCGGATTCCTCTACATCCTCAGCAATAGGAGGATAAGGAATTGGTGAAGTGCTCTGCTGGATGGCTCGAGCACGATCTGGATATGGAGATCGTGGAAAAACTGTAGGATTATCTGGAGTGTGAGGACTTTGAATGAGTCCCAGAACATTAACCGGAAAGATTGTTGGAGCGGAGAGGGAGACCGGAGCTGTTGTTTCAGCTGTCCGGTGTGTGCAAATAGCAACGTTAGGAGGAAGAGCAATTGGGCCAGAGGGAATAGTCGACATGGAATGAGAGGGTGAAGACAAAGGAACAATCTGCGAGTAGAGACGAGATTTGCGACGACCCTCAGAAATATCAGGTGCCACAGGATTAGAGGGTAGGTGTGACATAACCAGCCAGGATAGGTGAGTTTGATAATACTGTTATATACCGAGCCGAAGGAAGGACAAGATGAGAGACTCCGGAACCGGAGGATCGGAACTTCCAGAAAGTATATGGGGATATAATGCAAGCACCACAGGACAGTAGGATGTGCATACTACCGAGGCCGGCGAGGGAAAGAAGACTGGGGAATTAACCAGAGGATGACTCAGTGCAAAGCAGAGAGCAAAGCAACGTTAATTATCAAACTGAAGTACATGGCATGTCACGATTAGATAAGATCTATCGTTCCAACGCCTATCTAAGCGCCCGAGATCTAAGCGCTGGATGACAAAGAGGCTATGACTAAGACCGGCCCGGCCTGAAGGATGACGAAGGGATGATGTCATGATGATGTCAGAGATGATGACAGAACATGAGGACACAGCAAGGACCTTAAGAACATGCGGTTAAGGGTAGTAGTAGTATATATAGATTAGTTCACACGGTTCCCTAGACAGTATAAGTAGAGTAGCTATTATGCTGTTGTAGTTAACCTTTTATTCCATCATCTTTCGAGATCTACCACGACCACCACCCAATCCCTCTCATCTTACCGAGAGTGGACGCTTAAGGTCTTGACTGTGACATAATAAAAGGTTACCCCTCATACCCTCGTACCGCCACTTCCGACCTCCTTTCCCTTTCTCCCCACCTACCCACTCTACCTCTTACCCTTTCTGCCGTTGCGGCAGTCTCTTGCCTGAAGACCCATTTCCTCTATCACCACTCACGTCGTCCACACCGACGTTAAACAATTGCAGCGCCCATCGTGCGTGGTTCACTTGAACAGACAGACACCAGTGCCACGGGAAACGTTGAGTCCATCCCAAGCACAACGGTAGTCGAAGGAGCACTAGCCTAATCCTCGGAGAGGGCTATCTCGCAGCTGCAGGGGGAGTCGTAGAAGACCCCGGACTGTTCTGTCAGCAAAAGACCGCCTCGACCTCACCACCTGCCCTAGTGGCATACCGAACCCCTGCCCGGCTTTAACGCCGTGATTCCTACCAGGACGTCTTACCGCGTCCCCCCATCCGACTCAGAAGACGAGTCCGAGCTATTCCACTCAGCCGTTTCCCTTCCACCCAGACTCCCTCCATCGGCATTCCAGTCGATAACCCGCATTCACCACTCCGCAAGACCACCTCCTCCTCACCGCGCAGTATTAGCGCACCGACCAACACAGCTAATCGCAGCTGTGTCCCCACCTTCACCCCCGAAACCTCTTTCACCAGCGCCGATTGAGATGTCGCGCCCCCAGACCCCTGTTCACCCAATGGAGGAGGAAGCCCCTCCCCGAGTCAGATATGTTCCAGTCCCCATCCCGGGATGGAATGGAGAAGATCAACCCCCGTGTTGGGATCCTCGAGGATCTCTTATGCAAAGACCCCGCCGATGTTCGACGGGAACAAAAAATCCAAGTTTGAAACTTGGTGCGACGCCCTGGACAACTACGTCTGGGCTTATGCCTCGGAATTCAACACCGAGAAGAAGAAAATCGCCTTCATGGTGTCCTTACTGGGCCGAGAAGACGGAGCCAGGTGTCCGGCGTCCAACTGGGCACGGAACTGGAAGAAGAAGGCTCGAAGGCAGAACGCCTTCGAGGAGAATTGCAACTTTCCAGATTTCTTGGAGAGTTTAGCAGAGACGTTCGCCGACGGAAACGGCACCCAGACGGCGCACATGCGCCTTACCACCACACGCCAGGGCAAGACCGCCCTGGTAGATTTCATTCAAGCTTTCGAGCTGAATGCGGAGGAGGCAGGATATGACCTGTCGGACAGAACAGGGGCTCATGACACCTTCATGGTGGAGACCCTGGAGAACCTCGTCTCAGACGAGGTGAGGAGTCAGCTCAATGTTGGGCTGCTGGAGGCTCCCACCACCTACCGGGAGCTGAGGAGAAGGCTGATGATAGTCAGCCGGAACATGGAGCGACAGACGCTCTGGAAGGCCCAACAGGCCAAGATGTTCTGGGTACCAGCCCAGAGGAACACTGCTGCACCAGCAGCACAGACGACCCTACCCCGGGGATATCAGGGGACAGCGCCAAATCTGGCAAAGAAGATTGGGACCGGCGAGACCGCCCCCATGGATGTAGACAGGAACAAGGCGAAAGGCACGCCCTTCTTGTGCTACAAAGTGGGACTGCCCTGAGCCCCGCAAGATGAAATTCAACATCCAGGCCCTCAAGCCCGATGACTGCTCCCAGGAGGAGTTGGCGGCTCTGGCCGCGATGTTGAGAGAGAAGGGTTTTTAAAGGGGCCCCCGCTTGCGGCCAAAGCGGCGCCCCCTCTGATTACGAAATGCTCCCCGGTTCCCGTAAATACTATTAGATACGAAGATTTAGTTACGGTTACAGATGTGAATGGACCTACTCCCGTAGTAGAAGGACTGGACTCGGCAGGAGCCGAGGAGAAAATAGCTAGTGTAGAAAAACAAAAAATACGCATCTTGGAGAATCAGAATCGGTTACGAAAATTAAAGAACCAGAAAATGGACAAGAAGAATAAACTCTGGAGCAAGTTTAAGATTCAATTCAAAAAGGCCCCTGGAACCCAACCCAGAGAGAAAAATAGTGCAACGAAAAAGGGTGACGATGTCACGGAGGCTCAATCCTCGAAAGAGGAGGTAGCGCCTAAGGAGCAGAAGAAGACGCGATTGATGTGCCGACCGGCCTGACGGACTAAAGGCAGCCAAGTGGTTATCCCACAGGGCAATCAAGAAGCAGAAGGGAGACAAGCTCACGGAGGAGATGAAGGAAGTCCAGAGGCAGCGGAAGCATCATGAGATGCTGGTTCCAGTCACGTTGACAACATTGGACACAGGGAAGACGCGCGCAGTCAAAGCTCTTCTTGATAATGGATGCACGACCTCGTGCATTGATCGAGACTATGCCAAGGCTGAAGACTTCGAGCTACACGAGCTTGAAGCGCACATCGTGCCCGAAATGCCGACGGAACCGAGAACGCACAGGGAAAGATCACTCATTATGTAGAGTTATCATGTCCATCGGACCCCATTCGGAGAAGTAGAGATTCCTCGTCACAGGACTCGGCAAAGCCCGGATATTCATTGGGTACGACTGGTTGTTCAAGCACAACCCTGTGATAGACTGGAGAGCGCAGACTTTGCTCTTTAGTCGATGCCCGCCGGAATGCAACATGTCTGGCACGGAATTTGGTCGAGGAGACCGGTGGAAGAACGAGTTGGAAGAAGGAGAATCTCTTCTACTTGTGGACTTCGGAGAAGCGATCGACTTGAGGTTGAAAGAGACCCAGTCACAGAAATTGGCAGAAGAAGCCAATCGAGGAAAAGAGCGAATGACGGAGGAGAAGATTCCCGAGGAGTACAGGGAATATGTGAAAGTCTTCGCGAAGGAATCGTTCGACTCGTTACCCGAGAAGAGACAATGGGATCATGTGATCGAGCTCAAGCCAAACTCAAAGGCTGTAGATTGCAAGATCTATCCGCTCTCAGTAACGGAGCAAGAAAAGTTGAACGAGTTCCTGGAGGAGAACTTGAAGAGCGGGAGGATCCGCCCCAGCAAATCGCCGATGGCTTCGGCTTCTTTTTCATAAAGAAGAAAGACGGCACCTTGCGGCCTGTGCAAGATTACCGGAAGCTCAATGAGATGACGATTGAAAACCGCTATCCGCTTCCGCTAATTTCAGAGTTAGTCAATAAGCTCCGAGGTGCCCGGTACTTTACGAAGCTAGACGTGCAATGGGGGTACAATAATGTATGGATCAAGGAGGGAGACGAGTGGAAGGCGGCATTCCACACAAATCGAGGGCTGTTCGAGCCGCTTGTGATGTTCTTCAGGCTTACCAATTCGCCCGCGACATTCCAGACCATGATGAACGATCTGCTCAGAGATCTCATCAACGAAGGAAAGGTCGTTGTCATCTGGACGATATCCTAATCTTCTCGGACAATCTGGAAGAACATTGTGCGTTGACGAAGCGAGTCCTGAAAGTACTACAGGACAACAAACTGTTCCTCAAACCGGAGAAGTGCGAGTTCGAACGCACGGAGATCGAATTCTAGGAGTCATCATCTCATACAACTCGATGAGGATGGACCCTGCCAAGATTAAGGGCGTGATGGAGTGGCCTGAACCAAAGAACCTGAAGCAAACACAGGTGTTCTTAGGGTTCACCAACTTTTATCGCCGCTTTGTCTGGGGATACAGCGAAGTCACCAAGCCGCTCACACGGTTGACGGGGAAGGAAGGGTTCCGATGGGAACAGGAGCAGAAGGACGTGTTCCAGAAGCTGAAGGACCGCATTGCCGACGACGTGGTATTAGCATTACCCACGGACAACGGCAAGTTCCGGTTAGAGGCAGATGCGTCGGACGGAGCGACGGGAGCAATCCTATCACAGGAGCAGGAGGGCGAATGGCGCCCTGTAGCGTTCATGTCACATGGACTGAACGAGACCGAGAGGAATTATGAGATCTATGACAAAGAGATGCTCGCGATAATGCTCGCCTTGGAGGAGTACAGGCAGATGCTGATGGGAGCGTGAGAGACGTTCGAGATTCTGACAGACCACCAGAATCTAGAATATTTCAAGAAGCCTCAGAAGCTGAACAGGAGACAGGCCCGATGGATACTGGAGTTAGCAGAATATGACTTCACCCTTCACCATCGGCCCGGAGCGTTGAACAAGAAGGCAGATCTCTTATCTCGGAGATCGGATCATGACCAAGGAAAAAACGACAATGATGACGTCGTTCTTTTGAAACCAGAGCACTTTCGTGTGCAAGAAATTGTGCTCGACGGACCGGAGACAGAGATCCTGGAAGCGATCAAGAAGGAGAAAAGAATAGATCAGAGCGTCAAGCAGGCGCTCTCGAAGAAGCTCCCCGGGTGGGAAAAGAAGGACGATGTCATTTATTACAATGACTTAATCTATGTCCCACGAGACGAAGAGCTACGAGACAGAATCATCGGGCTACACCACGATAACCCCTTGCTCGGCCATCCAGGAGAGAACCGAACGCAGGAAATGGTAGAACGTAACTATTGGTGGCCGCGACTAGGGAATCAGGTCGGGAAATACCTGAAGACCTGCGAGGCATGCCAGAGAACCAGGGTTCACCGCTATCAACAAGGAAAGCTGAACCCGCACCAGATTGCCGAAGGACCTTGGCAGATTATTTCCATGGACCTTATCGGTCCGCTGCCAGTCAGCAATGGGTTCGACGCCATACAGATATGGGTCGACACCTTTTCGAAGATGATCCACTGCGAGCCCACAAGCATGGAGCAAACCAGTGAGGGGACGGCCCGGTTGACTCGGGATCGCGTGATTAGATATCACGGAGTACCGAGGAAGATTATCTCGGATTGAGATCCGAGATACGTGTCGGGGTTCATGAAGGAACTGAATCGGCTTATGGGTGTTGAAATGAACCCAAGCACGGTGTTCCACCCGATCACGGATGGGCAGACGGAGAGGATGAACCAGGAGATTGAAAAATATCTCCGGGTTTTCATTAACTATCGACAATCGGACTGGTCCGACTGGCTGTCGCTGGCAGAATTCACACACAACGACAAGACGAGCTCGTCGACGAGCATGTCACCGTTTTTCATAAACACGGGAATGCACCCCTGGAAGGGGATAGAAAACGCAGTCGAATCGCGCAATGAAGCCGCGAACGACTTAGCAGAGAAAATGAAGAAGATTCGAGAGGAAGCAGCAGCAGCGCTGGAGAAAACCCAGAAAACCATGAAAAAATACTACGACGCTAAGCGTCGGGATGCGCCGGAGTTCAAGGTCGGCGATCAGGTTTGGCTAGAGGGAAAGAACATAGCCACAGATCGGCCGACAGGGAAGCTGGAGGATAGAAGGCTGGGGCCTTACGAGATCCTGGAGAAGGTTGGCGCATCGGCATACAAGCTTAAGTTGCCGGAGACGGACAAATCACATCCGGTCTTCAATGAAGCACTGCTTACACCATATGTGGAACCCCCCGTGGGAAGAAGAGAAGAACGACCACCGCCGAACATTGTCGGTGGAGAAGAGGAGTACGAAGTGGAGGAAGTCCTCAACCACAGAAAATGTGGGAGAGGATACCAGTACCTCATAAAGTGGAAGAATTTCCCACTTTCGGAACGGACCTGGGAACCGACGAGACACTTGTCAAACGCGAAGAAGCTCTTGAACAGATATAATGTCGAGCACGGGATCGCGGTTAGAGAGTTGTCGGTAGAGTCCAAACTGGAAGGAATGACCACAGAGGAGAAGACGGCGCTGGCCGCAGAATTACGGAAAAGAGGCTTGATGCCACCAAAAACGGAGGAGTCCGCAAACTCGACGACGAAGCAGATGGTCCCTGTCTTCAAGCAGGGACACTGGGATTATTTAATTCATCGCTTCAAGCCGAAGCAGGAGACGATGCCATACCCGGAACGACGGTTATACGACCCAGAAACAGGCAGATTCGACGAAGCAGCCAAGTTTCCCCCGTTAACAGGAATTGAAGCCTACGAATGTTAAATCGTCGGGACGACGATCCTAGGGGGGGGTAATGTCACGATTAGATAAGATCTATCGTTCCAACGCCTATCTAAGCGCCCGAGATCTAAGCGCTGGATGACAAAGAGGCTATGACTAAGACCGGCCCGGCCTGAAGGATGACAAAGGGATGACACCATGATGATGTCAGAGATGACGACAGAACATGAGGACACAGCAAGGACCTTAAGAACATGCGGTTAAGGGTAGTAGTAGTATATATAGATTAGTTCACACGGTTCCCTAGACAGTATAAGTAGAGTAGCTATTACGCTGTTGTAGTTAACCTTTTATTCCATCATCTTTCGAGATCTACCACGACCACCACCCAATCCCTCTCATCTTACCGAGAGTGGACGCTTAAGGTCTTGACTGTGACATGGCATATGTTAAGGGTTTATATAGCTAAGTCCTAATTGTATTCCTAAAAAGGTGCAAGTCAGGTGACCTGTCAGACATAACAATAATACAAGTCCCAAAGAGGATGGAGAAGTGATGTCGGAGAAATTGACAATAAGAGCATGCATTATAAAGACGGATAAATGGGAAATGCTCAGTAATCCTTCATTGCGTAAAAACCCGATGATCTGCAATGGGTCTGAAGATGATCCGTCCAGTTCTGGGCTCCGGTACCGGAAAGTCAACGACCGAGAAAGCATGGATATAACACCCGCCCCAAATTGTACCGCCCCCCCAAAAATGTTGTCTGCATGCCGCGCGATGATGAAGAGTACGTCCTCCTCCTCACCTGCTCTACCCACACTGACGTATAACCTACAGCGATGTCTTTAGCGCACGCGCTGGCATCATCCCCAAACACCTCCGCCTTGCCTGTCTTCGAGTAGCCCCAGCTCGCCATCCTCCAGACGCACCACCCCCGCGCTCTCCAGCGGGTCTTCTAGCCTGTTATCCTCTCGCTCGTCCCGCTCGTCCTCTCACTCCAGCCACAGTGTCCTCGACTCTAGCCCTCTGATCCAGCGAACGCAGCGTCGTACTCAAGCTAATCATCCTTACCTGTATGTGCCCTCCTCTCCGACCCCCGACTAGACTAACCACAGCAATAGCGGTACCAAAGGTGACCACCACATCCATATTCCCGTTCCTTACAACCTCGACTCTGACGATGAATCCGTGTACGTCCACCCACTCACACTTCTCCCCTCCTTGCTCCCACACTGAGGTACCCGACAGCGCTCCTTCGCCCCCCCTTTCAATCTGCCGCGCCATACACACCCGGCGTCCATTGCTCATTGGAGCCCATTCGCACCAATTCCAAGAGCAACACCAAGCTGCCTCGCTCTTGCTCCTCCACATAAGCTAATCCCATCTTCTTTACACCTCCCAGTCACTAACCCGCTCCCAGAATGTCCGAATCTGCCCTCAACTCACATTGTCCCCGCATCCCCGGCAACGTCCCCCCTTCTCTGCAGCCCAACTGCAACCACCTCGCCCACGCGCGAGTACACGCCCACCAGCAGTCAGGCTCTCAGCAGTCGGGCTCAGTACCCCCGTCCAGCAGCGGTTCGGCGCGCAGGCTTGACGATCCTGGGCAGGATCATCGCAGCGGTCTCGGTGGAGGCGGAGTGGGTAGCAACCACGCTCCCTCTGCTCCAGGAGGGTCTCCTCACGGCAGCAATGGGCGGGGCCACGATGGGGACAACAGTGACGACCGCGACGACCACCCACGCAACGACGACTCGGAGAACGAACTCGACTATGGCGGCGTTGGGTACATCTGTTGCGTATTCTCTTGCTCCTCGCTGATTGACGACCACAGCTCTGCCTACGACGCCGCCTGGACTCATCCGAAACTTGGGAAGACCGGAAAGCTGCAAGCCCACCGCCATCACGATCTCGCCAAGGCCTTTCACGGCACCATCCTCCCGTACTTTCTCGGCCCCTGCTCGCCCTGCGCCATGCGGGGTCTCGAGCATGACCACCACCTAGATCAGTGCCAATACGGATTCGGCTGCTCGGACGATGAACCCGCGTACGCCGCCTGGCACTACAAGGCCCTCAACCTGCCCAACCGCAAATAGTGCACCTATTGTGTGGTGGCTTTAGTACGTCACACACTTTCTTCCCTTTCATCACATTCTCATCTTCATCCCCAGCCCTCCAGCGGCAGCTGGCACCCCCAAGGCTTCGGTAACCTCTGCGTGTATCCTCAGATCATCAAACCTGCCCTGTGGACCCTCTTCACCCAGCATGCTCCTGCCCCCCACATTTCTACATCTGACCTCGTCCCTCCCGTGCTTTTTGAGGACGATACCCCAGGCCTCTACGCTCTGTGCAAGTGGGCACAGACCCCGGTCGAGGCGCAGCCCGGCATCCTGAACCTCCACATACTCCTGCTTTGGGTCTGCGATGTCATCGGCGTCCTCCAGATCCCTGACAGCTGTCGCCCCCTCGTCACCGAGCTCGCCGCCTGTAGCGCTCAGTACCAGTCGGACCCTTTATAGATTCCCGTACACGCATTCCATTCTTCCACGCATCTTCCCATCGCTCTCATATTCTTCTCGCATGTTTCCCTCTGCACGTACCTTCCCTCGATGTATCCCTCTGCTGCACGTATTTGCTGTATCCGTACCATGTCTCGACTCATTGCATGCATATTTCTTGTACTCACGAATAACGAGCCTCCATTCTCAGTAGCATTATAACCTTTAGAGTAGTTTTAGCATAGTACCCGCCAATGAATCCAGTGTTATTAGATTAAGAAATTCTTACCGCCGTGTCCCAGTTAACCTCCCGAGTGCACTCCACTCCGAAAGACCCAGTCAAATACACACATATATCCCACATCACGTCACATCAGATCAACCACGCTTGTCTCCGCCCAGCATGGACGATGACAACGTGATATGGCCCCAATGCAATGTCCCCTGCCCACTTTCGCTCGCCGTCCACAGCCAAGAGCACCACATCCACGAGCAAGACGTACATGTTAGAATCAGGCAAGCACAGTGGTCTGAGTCAACAGTGAGAAACTCGAATTGAAGAGAGAGACAAGACAACTAACCTGAGTCAACAGTGAGAAACTGGGGACTCAGGCTCTACACTAGGCTACTTATATACACAATGGCATAGCAACAATCACACACCATGGAAACCATCAGGTCCATCAGGATACTGATGGATACTACAATCAGACACCATGGAAACCATCAGATCCATTAGGATACTGGTGTTTCACATGTCTAAACTAAGTTTCCATGAAACACAACAAGACAAATGAGAATGCTGGAAGTCCCACACTTCAACACCTACAAACCCCGCCACCTATACCCCATCACTCCCAACCAACGTGTCGTCCTCCTCGACCTCCTCTGCCGTTTCAGAGGCCTCCCCCAAGACAACGCCCCCACCGATGACTACTTGGATGCCCAGCGGGAGATGGACGAGGACGAGGACATCGAATTATTGTCTTCCGTCCGAGAGCGCGCCCTAGCCCACCAGCAACGATTTGCGCTCCTCTGCGCTCGACGACGCCATCCAAAGTGTTGTCCTTGCGCTATTCCAGCACGAGCAGAGGCGACAAACAAAAGACAAATTCTTCTCCCCGGTAATCCTATTCCTTGTCTTGTCGAGCATCAAGCCCGACGGCGGCCTCATTCTCGCAAACTCAATCATGCAACGCATTGCACATTTCCATATTGCGGACGCGGCTCCCTCATGCTCGAGATTGAGCGCCTGCTCGTAGAAAATCCCACATGGAATTTTCAAGAGTACGTATCTAACAACCGCCACAGAGCTCATGCCTTGGTGACGAAATATCACACCAATGGCTACGTCACGCCGCTTGTGGCAATCTTTCAGCTGTTCACGCTCCTGAAAGTCATTGCGCAGACGGAGATTGCTCCTTGTGACGGGCGCTGGGCAGACATTCACCACCAGGTCGTTGATTGGAAGGGCGTCCTCGTCCCCCAGGACAAGCTCCGCCGACCATACGACGCTCTCATCCACGACATTGAGACCATCTACCCTCGCGACATTTTTTTCGGCAAACCTATCCCACCCGACCTCTCCTCAGATTTCTTCTATGATCGGAACATAGCCGACCCTGCC
Source organism: Mycena sp. CBHHK59/15 (assembly GCA_029204085.1). NCBI lineage: Eukaryota > Fungi > Basidiomycota > Agaricomycetes > Agaricales > Mycenaceae > Mycena > Mycena sp. CBHHK59/15. The sequence continues at coordinate 4,293 of JARGXW010001445.1, read as the reverse complement.
ATGAATCGCGCAATTGGATTCTGCGCGCTCGATCATCCGCTCAACGGATTTTGAGAATTGTCACACAATTATCTGCATCTTCACCACCGATTCACCTATTATGCCAATGGAGAGATCCACTGGCAGCCGAAACCGGTCAAGTCGCTCATAGATTCCCTCGACTTGCTTGGGCTCAAGATTGCCCTCGCTCACGATATCGCCGCCCCGTCCTTTGTTAGAATCAGGCAAGCACAGTGGTCTGAGTCAACAGTGAGAAACTCGAATTGAAGAGAGAGACAAGACAACTAACCTGAGTCAACAGTGAGAAACTGGGGACTCAGGCTCTACACTAGGCTACTTATATATACAATGGCATAGCAACAATCAGACACCATGGAAACCATCAGGTCAATCAGGATACTGATGGATACTACAATCAGACACCATGGAAACCATCAGATCCATCAGGATACTGGTGTTTCACATGTCTAAACTAAGTGTCCATGAAACACAACAAGACAAATGAGAATGCTGGAAGTCCCACACTTCAACATCCTTGTCGCGTGCAACCGAGGTAGCGCACATGTCTCTGCGGAACACCATCGGCAGCACCACCCGCAACTTTCAAATCATCCTTAATACCGTCGCCCTCGTCTCGAAGCTTGACAAGACATCTCATAAACGTCTCACCTACAAGCTCATTCCTTCCGCTTCCCCAACCCTCCTCTCCCGCTACATCCTCCATCTCTTGGTCTTCATACGCCCCGCTCAAGTGTTCTTTGCGCACCGATTCTTTGGCATAGATGCTGCCCACCAGTTCCATACCGCACTTTGGCCCCGCGTGAACGGAACCCTCACCGGTGATATGCTGAGTAAACATCTAGGGCAGCTGACCTTTATGCATTTCGGCGTGCATCTCCGAATAACCGCCTTGAGGAAGTTCGTGAGCTTCTGGCTCAAGCAGCACGTTTCCCCGGCGCTCCAGAACACTCACGCCATCATCGACCAAATGGCCAGCCACAGCGAAGGAATCGCCGCCCGCCATTACAACCAGGACGCAGGGCTCGTAGTGTTAGAATGAGGCAAGCACAGTGGTCTGAGTCAACAGTGAGAAACTTGGTGTTTCACATGTCTACACTAAGTGTCCATGAACACAACATGACAAATGAGAATGCTGGAAGTCCCACACTTCAACCGGTGAATTATCCCGGAAGAAGGGGGAAATAAATAAGCCCACGGATTGAATGAATAACTAGATCAACTCCCAGTTACGCACCGACAGTTAGAAGCAAAGAGCACGATTGCAGGAATGCCACCCTGTGAACGATGAGTGAATTTGATACAATGACAGGTGAAAGAAGATACAACCTACCCAAGCTTTCTTCAGTAATTCAGGCACAAGGTACTTATCTCCCACATGGTGGATCAATGCAATGGGGAACTTGAACTCGTTTGACAGCTGTACATCATTGAGTAAAAGGAGAATAAAAAAAGGAGTTTAGAGATAGACGAAAGAGAAGGAGTTAGCAACTCACTCACCCGAATGAATCAGCTGTTCCAGATCTAACGCCTAGGGTAAAAAAATTCAAAGGAGAAGAGTACCTCATAGCAATGCACCGACAGCTACGGTCCACTATCAGTCAATCATACGCAAAACGGGGGAAAAAGAAAAGAGAAAGCCAATAACGGAAGCAAGCGCACCTTAACTGCCCCGCAACATATCCACAAGCGCTTCCCACTGCAAGCTCTCCAGAAACATCGCCCGTCTATCCCACAACCCCCCGCCTCTGCGGGCGCGTGGTGTCGTAGGCCGCACGGAAGGCCCCTGCGCTGTCCATGCGCGTTTGGGAGTAGGTGCCGGAGGGGTTCTGGCCGCAGGCATATCTAATGCAAACAGGGAATTAGAATATAATCTCAAGGTCAAGATTGACGACGAGGTGCCTAAATAACTCAACTAAATCAGGTTCACTGAACGGGCGCAGTGGATGTAGTATACTTCGCATTTTCACTTGGAGTATTCTACACGCAGTGACAATACGAAGCCTGACATCCGGATGGTCACCCTAAAGTAAAGGTTGTCACTGTGCCGGTACGCGACAAGGGGATATTCTTCACGATGAGGGCAATACAGGTCCAGGCTTTTGTAATGAGATCACCAGATGGAAGCCAAAAAGGCAGAAATAGCACCAGATGGAAGGCGAAAAGCCCTGTCACATTGTCACACCATGACTAAATATGTGACAGAGTACAAATAAGGAAGGCGGACCCGTCTGAACCAAACACTACCAAAACCCACTTCAACACAGGCGAGGAAGGAAGAGGAGGACGGGCGAGTAGGATACCTTCACAACCGATTGTAAACGCACCAGATTCTTGATGGGGTAATACAAGATGAAGATAATGAAGTTTCAGGCAGGAGGAGCACAGGTGGACAAGCCCGGCACGGTGGAAGACGCGCAAGGTGCATAAAGCAAGCAAGAGTGACACAACCTGGATGAAGTGAGTTAGACAGATGAATAGAACCGATTCATTCCAGAAACTTCCCGTAGTGGCTCGGTCTGAGATTGATTGAGTCGGCATTCAAGCATGCGGCCACGGAGATGATACAACTTCTTACTCGCCTATTGAACCTGCAAACCAGCCTCCATGACACCTGAGTAGTCCCTCAAGAAGCCTTGGGTTAGGTTAGAATAACATGGCATACCTCAAGTGGGACAGCGGTATTGTACGCTTTTCAGAGGCTGACGAACTCGAACGATACCCTGGAATTGGACACAGAGTCAGTCAATTAACATTGGACGTCAAGTTGACATACAGGTAAGACTTCAAGTATCGTGTTCACCCACTGTCTCAATCAGTGAGTCAACCCAGGGTTATATTCGTAAGCCAAGATGAACAGACATGCCTCAAAGCACTAGCATCTATTCGGTGTTCTGGAGCGGGAATCAATTGAGGGAATCTCATGCACGATGTGTTACTTACATATCCGATGAATCCAAGGAGACCTCCGTGCAATCTGCCTAGTCAAACATAAATAAAATACAAAAATACAGCGCTAGGACTCACCTGAAGCTATATGGTCTTAGTGTCGGTCAGTGGGAGTGACCTAGCCCTGAGCGAATAAATGTGCATGAATATTATGAAGTGGACGCACCAGCAGTATTCGGATTTAATGCATCGTATGAGATCTACAGCAAAGTTGGTTCACATTGTGAATAGATGACTGGTATACAAGAGTCCAAGTCAGTTACGCTTGAAGCAACGTCAGAGTTGACGTGATGCACCGTAAAATTGAATCCGACAAAGTAACAATTATTGATTCAGCAAGCGTGAATGACTTAGACTTGATCAGCAAGTAGTATTTTCCAGGAAATTGCAGTTACAATGAGCAATGAGCATGCTGACGTCCCAACGAGAATAGAACCTAAGCCAATAGGAAATCATTGACGATTCTTCTCGGTAGCGAGTAGTCTCACCGCATCGCTGTGGATACAAGCGGTGGTGCACGCTGTGGTCGATAAAGGGGAAGTTGACGGTGGCTGAGAAGAGGTCAGTCGCGGCTAAGAGGATGGAGATGTGGAAGGGTAAAGAGTGGTGAGAGAAGGATGGACGGTGATGTCGGGAAGGGAACGGGTACAAATGATACACACATCAGTTATCCTGCCCGACAAGACCTCCCTCTCTCCGCTTCCTTTTCCTTCTTCACTTCTGATAGCGCCAGAACCAATCACAGCAGCAAACCAAGGGCTTTGCGGGATGTCCGAATACCCGGAGAACCGAAGGATGTTAGAATCAGGCAAGCACAGTGGTCTGAGTCAACAGTGAGAAACTCGAATTGAAGAGAGAGACAAGACAACTAAGCTGAGTCAACAGTGAGAAACTGGGGACTCAGGCTCTACACTAGGCTACTTATATACACAATGGCTAGCAACAATCAGACACCATGGAAACCATCAGGATACTGATGGATACTACAATCAGACACCATGGAAACCATCAGATCCATCAGGATACTGGTGTTTCACATGTCTAAACTAAGTGTCCATGAAACACAACAAGACAAATGAGAATGCTGGAAGTCCCACACTTCAACAGATTTGAACCTGGGACCTCCAAGTGATTGCGCCACTGGTGCTCTAACCAACTGAGCTATTCTGCGATAGTGTGAAGGGAACAATATTCCTACTTCAACATGAATGAGAGCAGTCTCATTGTCTCCCCCTTAATCCCATCATGTCTCGAAGTCGTTCCACCGCTGGCTGGGCAGTGCTTTGGTCATGATATCTGCAAGTTGATCCTCAGTCGGAACATACT
>JARGXW010001444.1:0-20903 GCA_029204085.1 Mycena sp. CBHHK59/15 | reverse complement strand
AATTTGGTTGCTTGGGGCCAAGCGGCCTTCTTTCCCGCCTTATCGCGCTTTTGACCAGCTCCCCCATCTTCGACGCTCCCCGACTCCGAGTAATTCTTGAAACAACGCGTCTCAATAGCACATTTCCCCGACCATACAATGGACAGGACAGGCGCGCTGCCGCATACGACCCACACCATCCCCCACTCCAGCGTGCGCGCCTCATACGCTCGACGCGCAAGCTCGAAGCCATCCTGGGGGAAACACCGCTATTCCTCGACACCAGTGTACCCGCAGCGTCCTACAACAGCCACGCCTCGGCCAGTAGTCCATCACGGAACAGCACAGACCCGAGACGGCCAGTATTCATCTTTGCCGCGTCTCCGACGCGCACCTCCTCCCCGAGCGCCTCTGCCACTCCCGGCCCCTCGCCGCTCGCCTCCCCAGCCTCATCATCACCCACCACGCTCGTGGCACGCCCCGTCCTCCTCCTGCGCTTCCCCCAGTCCGCCGCCGCCTCCGAGTTCAGCGACCTCGCGACACCCATGTCCCCCGTCTTCAGCATCGGGTCCTCCACGTCGACGTCGACGGACGAGTCCTCCCGCTGGCGCCGCATGCGCAAGATGGCGAAGCTCGCGCACACGCTCGGCGAGCCCGTCCCACTCGAGCTCGTCTTCCCGCCCGGCCACCGGGAACGGCGCTCGAGCACCCTGAGCACCCGCCGCCGCTCGCGCACGTCGTCGTTCAGAGGGCACACGCCCGCGCTCGCTTCCGCGGCCCGCGCGCGCAAGCGCCTCGATTCGGGTGCGGACTCGGCCAGCCTGTACTCGACGCTCTCGGGGGAGCAAGACGAGGATGATGTGGCGCCCGCACCGTCCCCGCCCACGGCCGATGCGCAGCTGGCTCGCAGCGGCACGCACCGCAGAGAGCGGGAGTGGAGTGGCGAGTGGGCGGCGTCGGACGGCGTGCAGAGCATGGACGACATCGTGAATCGCCTTCGTGGCCTGCGGGTGAAGTAATCACGGGTGGGGACTGCATTGAGTCATCGCGGGCGGAGACTGGGTCGAGTAACTGGGGGTATAGAATGGCTGTATTCTAGGGATATGCGAATGATTTCGATTTTAGTTAGACATACTTTAATTGTGATGTACTTGTTGCGATACGTACATACATATCGTTGTAAACTTGGTCTGTGCAGTCAATAGAACCACCAGTTCTGGGAAGCCGGGACAATACTTACTGTGTGAGACTCGATAAAGGAATACCGGGACAGAGTACAAGAGCGAATAGAGTGGAAAATATCCCGATCGTTATCTGCCACTGTTTGGGAGAATAGCGACTCACAAAGGTATGTGTAAGAGGGTGCTTACGACCGTTCACCGATCCTCATCTATCCCCCCAATCCCGGCCTGAAAGCACCGATAAAAACCATCGCTGGATTGAGTCGGAGAGCGTACACCTGGGCCTTGGGGTGTGGAGAAAAGAGTCTCGGCCAGCGGCCCACGACAACACAGAGATTTCCATGTATCCCGGTGCACCGGTGGCACCGGGAGGATTTGAAATTGTTCGACTCATGAGTGGGATTGAGTGTGGAAGTGACATCGTCACAGTACACGTGGCAGACGTGACGCTCGTGCTTCTGACTTCTTCCGACAACCACGGAAGCTGGAGTAAGCGTTAACGTTCAGTCGTGGTTGAATCAACGACATGATATACCGGCCATATCTCTAGGCTGACGTAATTGCTCTTATGCTCCTCTGACTTGTGCATTGACTCGGACGTTTTGCTTTTGGGCTTTGAACTTTTCGGCCACTTTTCGCGCATCCTCGGGCGCATCGTTTTGGTGAGGCGGGTCCCCTTTATGGTTTGAGGTTAATCTATGCGCATTTTTTGCGCAAGAAGAGATACTGATTTTGACGATTTGTTTTTTCATCGACATTGTGTTTCTGGGCCACATCGTCTTCAGGCGCACGTAGGTCAAGGTCAAATTCGAGGCAGCTTGCCCGGATGCAGAGTATGCTTAGAAATAGGCTGTTTTTTTTTTTTTTGCAATTTGGTTTCGATCCTGCGCACTTTGCCTCACAAACGCATTTTTGGTAATGCCGGAGAACAACCCACCAGCGACGATTCATACTTCTGGCTTTGGTGGGAGGATACCGTCTTCATTGAATGTCCTAAACATGCCCAGATCCCTCCTTCAACGGATCTCAGTAATCGAAGTACCTCCACAAGTCTCAAATACAATACAATACGGTACGATATACTCTGGAGTGAGTCGGTTCTCGTGCTCATAATTATTGCTCTGTCGAGTCTGGGAACACTAATAAAACTTATACCGACTGTATGACTAGTGAATTTCTACCAGTTCCGTACATTTCTCGTCTATCAAGTTTCCAATCCTCCCAACGAGGTCATCGACAGCAGGATCACCCGTTACTTCGGGCGCGAACTCGCGTGCGAGATCCTGCAATCCGTCGTGAAATACCGAGCTACTTGCACGAAGGGGCACCACCCAATAACGCGCAGCCAGTAGCATGATGTCGAGTTCCATCCGACCGCCACTTCTCTCCATTCGTGAGACCATGTTCAACCAATCTTCGCGCTCGATATGTTCGGCCGGGAGGGCGTCTTTAACAGCCTGAACAATGATTTGAACACGACCGCGGGTGTAGTCGAATAGGGTGTAGAAAGCCTCTCCAGGGTTCTTTGCCATGAACGCAACTTTTTGTAACGGCAAAGTGGTATTTGCTTCCTCATAGTCGCTGTGAAGCAGGGCCCGCAGGAATCCCCTCTCCCTTACGCTGAGGTCATCGGCCCGTTCGCCTGGATAGATATTGAGCCCAAGGGCGGTCACCGGATACGCGAAACTCAAAACTCACTGAGGTGGAGACGTCGAATGCGTCCACATGTTTCCCGATGACCCCTCTTCCAGTCACGAATTTGACACTGCCGAGAACAAAAGTATACGCTAAGGCAGCCGGCACACCGCCGGAAATCCGGCTTTTCGTGGATCTGGCCACACTAGAATAGTTCAGCGAGAAAACAGAGAGCGACACGAATAAAATTCACCTCTAAGTTGTCGCATGCTCTAAAGTCAGGGAATTCCCCATTGTTGAAAGACTCCAAGATTTCGAGCCGATCCGCCGCCAAAACGGCAAATCGAGACCAGTCGTCGGAGATTAATGACTGTTCAAAAGTCTCCGTGTCAGCGAGCCCCTGGACCTCCGGGAAAACGGTTTCCAACTGGGAGAGAACATTGTGATAGTTTGAAAGGGAAGGTAGTACACCATTGAGGAGGATAAGAAGAGGACGCTGGACTTCGCTGACGAAGTCCAGTGTAGCGCACAAGACCATTGCATGCAGAAGACCACCTTGTAGGGCTTCTGCGAGGTGGCGGTAGCCTCGAGGAAGAGTGAATATGCTTGCCAGAAGAGTGAGGCATGTACTGATTATAGCAGGTCGTACAGGTATCCTCCCAGTATTGCAGAGATCATATGCGAGGCTGGCGAGGAGCTGCACGAGACCCCTGGGCAGAAGCGCCATGCACATTGGCCCCACAGAATTAGGAGAGAGATTCTCATCCAACAGCATAAGATCCGTTTCCGTCATTAGATCTAGAATAACGAAAAGAAACGCGCTTGCCCCGGGTATAGCAGTCTCCCGCCCCCTGAGAAAAGTGATGGATCCGATCACAAGGAGAGCTAGATCCTCGATGCAACCACCCGCACCTTCAATAAGCTCTCCTATATTACTAGGGTTGGCGTGTAGAAGATGCCTGATGAAGAAGCACAAGTCCTGGTAACCGACCTCGCACACTTTAATATCGTCCGCTTGGACGAGAAACGTCCATGCTCTGCCGACCATGAATCGGATTCCATGAGTTCCAGAGATAGCTTTGGAGGTGAGCTCATGTTCCTGTAGAGCCCCGAAGAACATGAAGAAGTCCATGCAGAGCTTCTTTTCTGTGGGAACATCTAACCAGGGAAGACTGTCGCGATACGTGTACACAAAGTGATGCCACGGCCATACGCGCTCCCAAATCTCAGGCCCAGCGTCCGGGGGAATCTGTGGAATGCAATAAATGGCCTGTAGTGACCGTAAGGCCGCGGCAATGGACGTCCGGACCGAGAGCGGGGGCAGAGGCATATCCAGGTCTTCTGCGCGCGGCAAGCCAGCGGTATCAAGATTCCGGTAGAATGCAGCGAGCAATGAGTTTGTCTGGGTGTCGGATAGTTGTTTCATGAGGCTTTGCACCCGAGTGATATCGTCCAGAGAGCCATTTGCTGCGGCGATTGCCACCCGCTAAGAATTACTTGCCGCGTCAGTCACAGCAGCAAGCGACGCGCCAGACTCACCCGTATAGATATGGGGAGGCTGTTAAGGCTGCTGAGGCGTAATGCGTTGTGCATGTCCGAGTCGTCGTGGAATTGCTTTGTCATGCTGTGTTGTTGATGCCTCGATAGTTGTCGGATCAAAACTCTGACTTGAAATCAGGAGTGAATGATTCAATGAACTGAAACGACGTACATTCGTAAACCAGTGATGCTGACCTGCCTCCGAAACTCATCCGCCAACGCGAAGTGGTTCATGTACCGTCGGCATTTACCGACCGGTCGAGTCTCTGTCTCTGAGTCGTTCCGACTTAGCGCTGCAGAATCTCTCATCGAGAGAAGATTGTACCTCGTGAAATTCTTATGGATGAGGCCCTCTTCTCTCCATGCAGCAGCATAACGCTCAGGATCGATATCTGTAAGTTGTATACGCAATTGAATTTTCAAATAGACTCAAGTTACACGATCGGATAAAGTTCATGTCAAATATTTCTACTTCTCATGGATCAGAGGCGAAGATTGTCTTGTAATGACATCTACAATTTATGTGACTCGGCTTACCACCGCTGTCTATTGGCCATCTATCTGATTGAGACTGGCATCTGAATGCTGCTGCCCCTGTGTAATTTCGCTGAAATTGCTAAAATATGTCCCAATCGTTCGCCCTGAAAGAAAAGAATTTAGCAAAGCGTGAGGTAGGGCCGGCAACACCTACTCGAATCCTACTGGCGCAGTCGTCCACATAGGGTATCGCTGTCGATCAAATTCATCATCTCGTCCGGAGCATGGACCCTGGGGAACTGGGAAACGGACGGATGCCATGTGTTTGTCGCCGAGGGAGTGAATGTGCTCAGATCCAGTGGTTCCCCGAGTTGCGACGACGCCGCGTACAGAGCGCTGAGCTCTGCATCTGTGGCAAAATTCGGTGTTGCCGTACTGTGGCGAGTGGATCCCTCAGTCCAGTTGGTCCAGTCGTGGTTAGTGTAGGTATGGTTCGCGCCGCTAGGGGATGGGCTCGCGTGATTTGGTAAAGGTAGCTGCCCGACGGACGCTAGCTCTGCCAGGATGTCCCTACGCATAGAAAATAGGAATACATTATGGAATAAATGTAGACGGCCACGCACCACAAAAGGCCCGCAGACTGCCAACTATGTTCAAAATAAATAAAAATTGAGCAAAAATTGAGGGAAGGCGCTTACCGCTCTTCGCACAGTCGCACCACCTCCATACACTTGTGCACATTCGCCATCTCGCGGCTCGGATCGGGCATAGTCCCCGTGCGTTTCCCGCTCCAGACATTAAGAAGAAGTACGATACCGGACATGAAAACGGGGCCTGGATGACCAGAAATGAGGAGGAGTACAGACATCGCGCATATACCCACCAAATTGATCACGACCGGGAATTTGCCCCTGCGTCGCCTCTGCACGTCGACCAAGTTAGCGCACGCGCGCCCCGCGTTCGTGCATATTGCGAGAGACGGAAGTCCCTGCATGATATTAAATGTGGAGTGTAAATGAAGTACAGACGCAAGCGACTTACCGTGGGCGCAGACTTGCGTACCATAGGAATGAACGGCCGGTGGATAAGGATCTGCAAGTGATAGAATCCGCAATACAGCGCTACGGATTGATCGAAGAAGACTGGGTCGGTACGCTCGGGATCCCAGCGGACTAGCCAAGAAACATCAGAGCACTTTGAAATGAAAAAAATGACCGAGACGAACGATGTTCTGGCACGCCGTCGAGCCATTTATTCAGCGCAGAGTCTAGTTCCGCCACATACTGATCCTCCCACGTGTCCTCGATTGCAATACAACTTTGGTTTTGTTGAGCGAATACTGCGATCGTTAGTCAACGGGTGGGAGCCAAAATACTCGGTGAAAGACCGCAACGTACGAGTATCTTCAGACTGAATGCGAGAATATGATTCAGCCTTAGCGCGCAATTGAAGAAGATGACCTTGGAGGGTATGCCGGCAGGCTGTTCGAACGGATGCACCGGATCCTCCCAGTACTCGTCATCACACTCGATCGGAGGGTCAATGTCGAAACTATTATTGAGAGTGCATCAGCCGAACTGGATCCAATCGAAAACAGAATGGCGTACTCGTCGTACTGAATCGCACAGGGACGTCCCATTCCGGAGCTGAGGGTGCGGTCCATATAAACGAGCACATAGAAGGCGCGTTTCCACGACTCAGCGTCGATTGATGGGCGCTCGACGTAGTGTTTCCGGCGATGGGCACCAACGTCCTGGGCGACGCGCAGCCCCATTCCGACGAGGGTCCAGCAAGCTTGAGGTTGAGAGGATCCCTCGAGAAACATTGTTGCTAACTAGATTGATAGACATAGACATCAGAAAGCTGCACTATCGCAACCTCGTGAGCACAAGTGGATCGTAGGACGTACACAATAGTACTGTAGATCGTACAGGGTTGGCTGCCCAAATATGTGGTTTTCTGCGTGGGGGACCGGGTCGAACCACTCCCAGCCGCAAGAAAGTGTCGAGCGGCCGGGCGGGGGAGTATGATACCGGCTCGCGATGGCGCACACAAGCAATAGGGTCCTGGCGAAGCCGTCATTGGATAGATGCAGCCCGCTGACGAAAGCAGATTCGAATGTCAGGCGGTGGAGGAGTGGTAAGTAGATGTTCGTGTGTTTGAAGTACAGGTCAATTAGTGTCATTGTCAGATCTGCAGAGGGGAAAGAATAAGTCCGTGTGCTGGGGGTGGTATCTTCCCACTGAATCAGACCGAAGTGATGAACTGAGTACTAGGATTGAGGGACAGGAAACGAGGACGTACAGGCTTGTATGTCCAGAACTGAGGTCTGCGCGAGGCGAAGGGAGGCGGAGCATCTGTATCTTGCCCCTTGAGATCGAGGGCGGCGTGGATAAGCAAAGCACCGCTCGACTTTCCCATGAAGCGGGGCTCGGGTGCAGGCCCAACTGTCAGACTCTTGAATCGTTTTGCCATCTCTGCGTACTCAAGATCGTCTGCGTGAGGTGGAGGTGGGGGCATGGAGGTGGACGAGAGAACCGCACGCAGGAGCTGAAGATGGGAATCTTGGGCCCATATGCTGTCTTCGATTGCGATGGTGCGTTTGCGGCTGCTCGCAGCTCGCGAATCAAATTGTCCGCTTCCTCGAGACGTGCCTCGAGTGTCTCAACGTAGCTGTCAGTGCCAAATTGTTAGTGCCGCGTCGAGAGAGGGAGAAGGGCACCATGTACGACCTCTTGGAAGGCGCGCGTCTCTATAAACCATGTTTCTGTACGTTAGCAAAGAGTATCGTGGTATTGACACTCACTGTGGAGCCCTCGAGATAGGTGCACTCCAGCCCACTGTCGAGGCACGTTGAGCACTTCTTCCCGGTTGATTTACACCCATTACCTAGAGGATAATTAGCGCAATAAGCGTCCTCATCTGACAGGGGAATCAAATGCTTTACATCGTGCTAGCGATTTAAAGAAATTTAATGATTACTCTAAGTGGTGGGATTGAAAGAAACACACTCTTTCTACGCCTGCAGATGTCACAAGCGCGGTCTATGCGACGATTTGTTGAGCGCTGGTATCGGCTGCAGTCCTCGTTGGCCACCATCTCGATCGTAAAGGATGAAGCAGAGCTTGGGAAGCAGCACCGCCACTCGGCAAATGGTTGCGTGACCCGGCAGGTACTTGAGGATATACAAGAGCCGGCGCACACATTGAATTAGAAAGGCGGCACATCAAGTGAACCACGGCACATGTGCCGGCCTTTGGACGTGAGAGTGCCGCGCTTGAGCTGAAAGGCGGCACTTGCCCATTGGGGACCAGGTACGAGTGATCGCATGATAGCCCTGGGGGCTGTGCATTTTTTTCACCTTCTTACTTCTCTCTCCCACCTCCCCCGCCGAATCGTTCGCAGCGGCCTCGTCGACGCGCCACAATGGCGGCGCATCATTCGCCTGCCGACCAACAGCTGATCAACGCGCTATCGACTGGAGTGTTGAGAGATTTTCGCGAATACGTACGTGACAGCGATCCCCGCGACCTGACATGCCGCTGACGCGTCGTGGATGCAGATGTTCAATAAGGCGTATATCAGTGCGAACCCCGGCATCTTCCTCGACACCGCGTGGATCAGTATGCCAGCGCTGTGCGCTTTTCTCGAGGCACGGGACCGCGACACGATCACAATATCATCATCGCCTGCCTCCTCCCCGATCAAACTGGAAGCTGACGCGCTCCGGGATCTGACTGTGAAAGCAGAGCCGTCGTCCAGTTTTCTTCCGATCCGGATCAGGTCTCACACGGTGGATAATCGAGAGATCATTGAGCTTCTCTCTGACTCCGACGAGGATGCACAAGGGTCTCAAAATGGTGAGCAGCTCTTCATGCTTCAACCGTGCGCTAATAATGCAATGCTAGGTACCGCCGAAAAGAGCGGAAGCAGTGCGGAGCCTCCGCTCGTATTGGGTATTTATCCTGCCCCATTCTCTACAGCGCCCTGACTCACTCTCTGCAGCTCCTGAAGCCAGTACTCCCGATGAGGCCCCAAGCGAACCTTCGGACGAACCGGGTAAGTATCTATTCGATATTCTGCCGAATCTGCATCCGGCTGGACTCAACATTATATTTCAGTTCCCGACCCCAGTGCTGTCACGCGTGCTGGCTCCCTGGAACCGAATCTACGTGAGTGTCTCGTCGCACGGTCTGGAACTAATCACTGATGGTAGCTTGCCGCGCAGCAGAATCGGATGGCCTCCGAAAGTCAGACACGCGCTGGCTTGATGCCGGCTTATCGTCCCGGGTTCGAACCGTCAAAGAGAGCTTTACCAGCGATTCACGTACCTACGTGGAGGATATGGAATACCTCACCGAAATTCCATCCCTCTTGCCTGTTCCCCGCGTCCCTGTTGCTTATGTCTTTGATCTTTCGGACCCAAAATTCGATGCCGTTGATAAGCACGGCCATCTGATCCCTCTCGACACGCTCGTGAAACAGAAGGTGGGCATTAATCTAGATTTGGCGGATACATACTGATGGCACGTCAGTTGAACGACTCCTTCCATGGGAATTCTGGATCAGGAGATTCCCATGTCATGGTCACCTTCGCTCCAGGCGAGGATATCCTATGCCGTCGCTCGCACAACGATTGTCAGGGTTGTCACGCATGCAGCGCTGTCGATGAAGCACTTTTGAAGGTCGTTAGGTATGATTTGGATCCTAAATCGAGGGATGCAGTCTTCGCTGCGCAACGGGAGACTCGTAGGAATGAGGGGGGAACTGCGGAACGTAGGGCAGCTGCGTGAGTATTGTTTTTCTCATATCTCACTCGTTCCTATCATGATCATTCTGATTCGTCCCCAGATTTTTTGACAGGGTAAAATCAACCCCCTGTCGTGCAATGCGTAGCGATGGAACGCGGTGCACCGGCGGCCCGAAGCTAATGAAAAAGCGGGAGGTCAGTCTAACCAGGTACAGCTGCTCTTCGAGATTGACCTCGGGGACAGGGCCAGAGCCGGGGGCATCAGTTTTGGATCGCATGTGATGGCTGGACGCCGGCATTCAAAGAAGCCCATCGCACCCACTCAATTCCGGACAACGTGGACGAGAACGAGCTTATCAAGTGCTTCGCGAACGAACCTTTCGCTGGGGACGACAGCGCGGATACCCAGCCCTGTAGTCGTATTGTCCATCCGCATATTGGTGGGAAGCTTAAATTTTGTCGTGAGTCCATCTGAGTATTTGCGGGCCACTTCCTAACTCAGACACGTCCTCAGGACACCCTCACATTATCAATGGCAACGCAGTCGCACAGTGCCGCATTCAGCATCACAAATGCCCTTGCAAACTCTCAATCTACGTCCCCATCGACACGAGGGTTCGAAAAGTTCTCCTTTTTCATCCAAAAAGTGTCCCGCACAACCACCCCATCCCCCCGCTCCTGAAACTGTCGCACGAGGCCCGCTCCAAATATACAGAAGCTGTTGCCGCGGCAGGAATTGTTGGCTCCACCGTTGCGAAGGTTGATAACGGCAAGTTCATTACAACTCTTACTGTCGCCCGTGCTGATTATTTCGACACAGCCGCGTCTACCCGCATCGTATTTGGCGGCTTGACCCCAGCTCAGTCTGCGCCAGCATTGCAGGGCAAACACATCAAGAGGGATATTATCCGCGAAGGGAAGAAAAGGCTGTACCCCGCCGGCATGGGTATCCCCGGTACTGTCTCTCCTAGCTTTCGTCTGAGGCGTGCTGATGATCGCAGGCGCATACCAGTTATACCTCGAGGACCGCGCCAAGCCTGCCAACGAGCGCTACATACACCGATTCCACAACACCGCGGATGGCGGTTTGATAATATTCATGTGTTTCGCTCCGCTGCTCACCATTCTTGATGACACCGGGGTCAAATCTTTCGAGGACGACACGACATTCAAGCGCATTGAAGGGGATATTAATGAGTGGGAGGTCGTCACATACTACAACGCAGTCGAGCGAGGTTCGCCACCTCCTCATATCTTGACTTCTCTAATAAATTCTCAGCCGTAACGCTTGCGCGAGCCTACATCAACCGCGGGGACACAAAGTTCTTCGAGCTCCTCTTCGACATGGTTTCGTGAGATCAAGCTCGAGCTCACGGGCCGGGAATCGTGTTTGCCCGTTTCATGGAAGATGGTAATCTTCTCGTTATGAACACGGACATGGAAGCGGCGCAAGCCCTCGGCGCCGCCTTGTCATTGATGAAGACGAATGTTCCGTCGTTCAGCGGTATCACAACCATCGACCCGCACGTCTTCGCGACGTTCTTTATTAAATTTTGTGCCACTCATGCGAAACGGTAAGTCCCCCTGCCATCATATTTTCGCCGCTGAACGGGTTCATATCAGCCCATTGCCCGACTTCAAGTCACTCATCTCGGCCGAGGATTACTTGCGCCTGAAGGACTTCATGTACATTAAATCGGTCGCTGACCTGCGATCCTTCAGTCAGTTCATCAGTGACTTGAGTGTTAAGAAAATCCAAGGTAATCTTCCCTGACTCGCGATTATTATTGGAGTATTGATTCGATCCTATTCGTCAGACTGGTGGGCGCACAAAGAGATGGGTGACTGGATCATCCCTTGCCTCGTGAAATCTCAGTCGAATATACGCCCGAGGACTGGGACAGTACGCCGGCAACAACGAACACGGGGGAGGCTCAGCATCATTGGACCAACTCCCTCACCGGCATCAAACTGACGCTCGTCGAGGGCATCGAGAGGCACGTCATTTACACGGGCCTACCTTCTTTTACCAACACCTTTCCTCTAGCGCTCGCCGGATCGATTCCGAGGTTGTCAAAGAAATCGACATCTCGAAAGAGAGCGGTGTTCTATTGAACTCTAGCAACGAGATGTTCCACCGACTTGGCCGTAGCTCGCAGCGCCAGTCTCACGCTGCCAAAAAATCGCGCGAGTCAACACAGGCGAGTGAGCGAGTCGCGGAGCTTCGAGCGACAATCGAGGCGAAGAAGGCAGAGGTAAAGGCGAGCGAGGCAGAGCTTAAATCACTAAGGGTGCTTCCTCCCGCTCTACTAATACCGAGTCGCGTAAAAAGAGAGACACTCTCATAGTCTCTTCCAGCTCGTGTGGGAGGGTGAAAACGGTGACAGTCCCGAGACAGACTACGAGTGGTGAGTCGGACTGCCGTGGCGCATATCAGAGACTAACCAAAATATTGTGCAGACTTCCCTGAGCCGCTCCGAGTTGCTCCGGCGTCGTCGGTGATCGTGACAGCCGCGCAGGGTATGCAGTTCATCGCCCATTGACAACCGGAGTTCCTTGCTAATGGTCTTCAAATCAGAGATCCAAGCGATGCCAGCTGTGGCTGCGACAATCCCCGACTATGTGAACCGTATGTCGATCTCTGATAGGCTACGAAATTGTCTCACGTGTCGGCAGCGCTCCCGGCATTCGATTCTGGGGACTTAAACCTGCCTGAGTTTGACTTCGACCCCGCCCTCTTTGATTCGCACTCCGACTCGACGTTCCTCGGGGCAGGCTACGACTTCAATTTCGACCCGAGCCTGTTCGGGTTTGACAGCACACCTCTATTTTCTGCGGAGGCGCTGGGTGCCTCCATGTCTCAGTCTGACAGCGAATGGGCGACGCTTATGGCCGAGATTTATTCTGTCCCTGCTCATAACGCTCCCGCAGCGTGGGATACAGGTTCCGAGGTGTTCAACTGGTCCGCACATTCACCTCAGGAGCTCCTCATACTTCCCCGCCCCCGGCGTCATCCCCGCCTGATGCGGCGTCAGAACGCGACCCGATTGATGATCGTGACAGTCCAGAGCGCGCCCCGCAGGATGTGGATCTCGAGGTGTGTGAGCGAAACATCGTCAAAGGCAAACGGCAGCGTACAATCTCAACTCGTGCCGCCGACGCCGCGGCCGCCGCACCCCGAAAAAAACCCCGATCAAGGTGAGTTGCATGGATTTTCACTGCGATTTTCTTCTAAAGCGCGCACAGTCTCTCGTGAAATGGGGTCTCCAGCATGTTGAATACTTTAGTTACTTGAACTTGGACGGCACTCGTTAATACATTTTGATGTGTCGCGCTTTGTTTTGAGATCCGGCACTTGTACAATACAATGTGCCGCGCTTCAGCAGATCCACGGCACATGTGCCGTGGATGAGCGGCTCAGGTGCTGGCAATGCAATGCATGTGCCGCCTGACTTTTGGAGTGCCGCCGTTCTATTTTAAGAGTGTGCGCCGACTCTCGTCGATCCCGCTGTCGGTTCGGTGTTGGTATTTGCGCTAAGGAAAACATTAGTTAAACACGGAATACGACCAGCCTGGTTGTGCACCAAAGAAATCGCATTTCCTCCAACAATAGCGTGAATTTGAGGGTCGCAATTGCGAGGGAATACCATCGGAGTCCCAGTCAATTTTGCGAAAATACTGGACGGCGAGCTTGATCCCCCAGTTGCCGCGTCGCATATGAATCATGCGGCCATTTTCGTCGCGTGCCCCAACCCCGAACAGAAGGTCCATGCGGCGGACGAATGTCGATGACTTCGCTGCAGATCCGGTATCCTGGCCTTTGACCTTATTGAGGACATACGCGATACGGTCACCGTCGGTCCCCAACGGAACTGATTTCGGAAGGGCGGGACACAGAGATTCAATTTGGTCAATCAGTTCCAGGATATCGGCAACTAGGACGCAACGCGATGTCAGAACGCGTGGTAGACGCGCGCGATACACAATGAGATATGCTCACTTGATTTCGCGACCAAAGCCTGATGGGCCGGATCCGGTCGTTCCGCATTGCTTGTTGGTCAAGCCTGGCTCGATGGATGCAAGTCTATTGTCGATCCACACTTCAATGATGGACGTGATCGTCTGCCATTATGGGTGCTTACCTTCTGGAAGGAGATGGCGCGCGTCTCCCAAGATCAAATCATGTGGGGAAGGAGTCGGGATTGGCTCAAGAAAGCGTTGGAGAAGAACGGCATAACCGACATCGATCGGGACGCGCTAATGGCCGCACTTGCACTATTTTCAGTGTTAGGATGGGATACTAAAATTGCGCACTTGTGGACGAACTTCAATCTGGCCAGCATCCTGAGCTGGCAGTGGCAAGACGGCTGTCCTTCTCCATTTTCACCATGGTTGTGTTTTGACATGACAACTGCAACCTCTCATATTTCGGCCCAGGTACATCCATACCTTGGTTCTAGAACTGGACTTGGACTCCGGACAATCCCGCCAGCTCTTTCTACTGCCCACAGCACATGTGCACGGCCCCAGAATCGAGCGTCCCCGAATCGCAGGAAACTGCTTTGGGTACAAATCAAGGTGGAATGGAAACCCGATGAAGTTTCTGGTCGATTTTCGCGCCGGAAAATACATTATGTTTGATGGCTCGAATGGAGAGGTACCAACATTCCCTGCTGCTCCATCAACGCTTACGCAGTCCTGCTTGCAGACTATCATCGAAATGATCCCCGGATACATCGTGTTCTGTGATTCAGGATCCATCGATTTTGAGTCAACCCCGGTCTCTGACGCGTATTCGGTTCGCATCTATCCAATGTCCTCTTTGGACGAGCTCTGGCGGTCATTGTCGGATTTCACGTTACACAACCCGGCTCTGGAAACCGCACTTGTACCGAGTCTCGCCCTTGCATTGGAGGGTACCCCGAACCCCGAGGGAAATCCATGCCTGCGCGCCATTAACATGTCTGTTACCGAGAACCCTCTTCATGCGGACACTTACACATTGTGCATCGAGGACTCCCTCTTTTTCGAACTCTGGGAGTTGAACAGGACGGATAATATAACCCTCTCCTTGTATTCCCTTCGGCTACGGCCCCAGCCACGCTCGAATCCAAGCTGGTCTCGATCTCCCGCTCGCCGAGACCCGTAGGCAACAGATCTGACGCTGGATACGGCCTCTCCCGCCCACCGCACGGTGGGTTTCTCATTCGGCAAGAGAATGGCGATGAAGAGAAGTTGGTGGAAATTGACGGGGGGTTCCGGGCTGTGGTACTGTCGCATAACGGTGGAGTCCTCGTGATATATCACTCGCGCGCTGCGATATTGTATTGCTTCTGAAGATGAATGCGTAGCTAATATTTGCACAGAGCCGCAAAGGAGATTAAAAGACATAGTCAGGTTCCCACAATTAACACCGCATCCCATATTTTCCCTACTAGAAGGTGAAAGTTTCGCCTATGATCTCCTCCGTCGTGGTCCACAGCTTCTCGGCATTTCCCTAGGTGTGAAATAGTCAAGTTAGTTTTTGATTCGATGAGGAATGCTGGCGACCCACGGATCAGAGCTGTGCGGCGCGACGTGCTTGTTCGCCTCAGTGGAATCGGAGAGGTATGCGCCCGGTTTGTCTGAGAAGCATGCGCATTAGGAGAAATCACGGCGCGAGGTAGTTCACCAACCATTAAGCTGGGTATCAAAGGCCGCGGCGACAGTACTGGGCAGGAAATTGATGAGCTCCAGCTGAGATATACGAGTGACGAAATTACGTCGCGGCTCCCTGTGGGATTGTCTTCCAGCCAGCATTTTCAGTTATGGGTTCCCCATCCGGGCCGATGACCCCTTCCGTGGTGGGTTTCCCATCCGCGTCTAGGACGCCTGGAAGGAATCACCGTTAGATCGATAGAATTGCGGGAGCTGAGCGAATGAACCGATGGCTTGCATGGCAGCCAACGAGTCTCCATTCTGAATGATATTTGTGTAGATCACTGGAGCATGTCAGTTCACGCAGCCGTGATATAAATGGGCAACGCACTGCCTGGGTGAACGCTGTAGGCGTTGATCTTCCCCTTCGAGCGCTTGGACAGCTCGATGGCTGTGAGGATATTCGCACTCTTCGTCTGGAAATACGTCTCCATGCTCTGATACTGTGCTGAGTCCGGCTTCCCCATCGTGCCAAAATTCACACCAGTACCCCACAAGGCGTGTCCACCACTCGAAATGAACACGACACGCGGGACGTAGGTCGCCGTTCCCGCTGCGAGTATTTTCTGGGTAAGAAGCTTTGTGAGGAGGAAAGGCCCGATGTGGTTCGTCGCCATCTGGGTCTCCAGATTTTCAGGTGTGAGTTTGAAGGACCAACGCTGGCAGCCGCGTTATGGATCAAGACCTGCGTAATGGCTCGATAAAATCATCAATTGGGAGGGATACCATAACTGACGTGAAGCGGCTCGGAATAGGCATTGACGTCGGCCGCCGCCGTGCGAACTGCGGCCAGCGACGAGAGATCTAGAACGAGCTTGCGGATGTTGGCGGATGGCACCTCTTTCTTGATGGCATCCTCGGAGAGCTTCAGTCTGCAGATGGATAGCTTAGAATGTCGCTGAAATGCGCTGCAGGTGTCGATTACCTCTCTGATTGTATCCCGTGATTATGACGTGATTGGCGTGCTTGGCAATCGCGCGTGCTGTCTCGAATCCGATTCCGTTGAGGGAAGTGCCAGTAATCACACTGTAGCTCATTAGATACGAATACGACGGGGATTCACTCGTGCTGCTCACCATTTTTGCCCTGGATCTCGCCTGAAAAGGCGGAGGCAACCTCGTCGGCGGTAGTGGAGGCGGAAAAGGTGGGCAAAGTCATTATTAAACCTTGTTTGTTGTTGTAGAGAGTTGGGAGAAATTTGTAGGGATGTGGAGGAAGACGGCGTGAAGACGGCACGATTTTATACCTGGGCGAGCCAGTGACGGAATTCAGACTCGTCATTCGCTGACTACAGGCATTCCATATTGCTCAGGGTGCCAGAAAATCCCCGAGCTCCCCGAAGGTCGGCTGTAATACCTGCAGAGTCAATGATTCAGCATGCACCAGATTTACGAGAACACCCGGCCTATTACGCGCGAATTCATGACATTCAGGCCCACTAATGTCAGCAACAATTGGCCTACTGATTCCCTCCCGGTGGGCAGCCCCAGATATCCGAGTTCTGGCCATAAATTCACTCGCCGAGATGCCCGAGAAACTTTTGGTTGAACATGTACATACCGATTTGTATTGTGGAGGCATCTGAAAAACGGGCCTTCGATCGTTTCCTGAAGATTCGGTGCTAAATTTAACGAACAGTATGGGGGTTTCGTGTATCCACCAACGCTACATACTTATTGAATTTTCATCTAAGCATCGCGGTTACCGGCGCTGCTTCAGTAATACAGCAATCCTGTCCCCATTCCTGATCAGCATCCAATGAAGTTCTCGCTGTGCGCTCAGTGGAAATTCCGACCCTCTCCTCTTCGCATCGTCCCTCTCAGCTTTTGGGCAAGCCCCATCTTCCCAACACGGTGTGCCCGGGTAATTGGCGACCACAGTCACCATCTATCTTTGGACCGACGTCGCACGACCGGCAGCATTATTTCCAGGATTCACTGCGTTCAGCCTGAACCTAGACACCGATCGTCTAGCCGGCTCGGCAAGACTCACATCACCTATGTCTAGGTCCGGGCTGAACACAGTGATTAGCCTTGTATCGTATTCTTGGTTCTACTCGTGCGTATCTTCACTACATGACCTGGATGAAACATGTGTCCGAATGTTCTCGGCTACCGACATCAATCTCTGCGAATAATGGTCCCACTCAGGCACGACAAGTTCATTCAAAAATTATCGAAAGCATATTACATCCCATCATTGACGCCATCTCCCAAATTTTCCCGTCTAGAACGTGAATTTCTCGCCTATGATCTCCTCCGTCACGGCCCAAAGCTTCTCGGCATTTCCCTACGCATATAACAGTCAAGTTGAACCTTTAAACGATGATAGATACAGGAGACTCACCGGATCGGAGCTGTGCGGCGCGACGTCCTTGGTCGCGTCGGCGGAATCGCAGAGGTACGTCCCCGGTTTGTCTGAAGAAACATGAGTATCGGGCCATCATATGTTTAGGAGGCAGATCACTAACCATTGAATCTGGTATCAAAGGCCGCGGTGACGGTGCTAGCCAGGAAATGGATGAGCTCTAGCTGAAATACAGTGGTGGTGAGCTTACGTTGCGGCTCCCTGTGGGATTGTCTTGAAGTCGACCGCAGGGTTCGGTTTCCCATCCCGGCCTAGGACGCCTAGAAGTGCTCATGTTAGACCGCAGTATTGCAGGACCTGAGCGAACGTACCTAAGGCTTTCATGCCCTCCAACGACTCCTCCTTCTGGGCAATATTGGTATAAATCGCTGCAGCAGTCTATCAGGTCTGCAGGTGCTGAAAGAGAGATGGACGACGCACCGCCGGGATGAAGGCTGTATGCGTTGATCCTCCCCTTCGAGCGCTTAGACAGCTCGATGGCCGTGAGGACGTTCGCACTCTTCGCCTCGAAATACGCGTGCAAGTTGTCGTACTTCGCCGGGTCGGGGTGTCCAATGGTGCTGAAATTTACACCGGTACCGAACGAATGTCCGACACTCGAAACGAACACG
Organism: Mycena sp. CBHHK59/15; assembly: GCA_029204085.1. Lineage (NCBI taxonomy): Eukaryota > Fungi > Basidiomycota > Agaricomycetes > Agaricales > Mycenaceae > Mycena > Mycena sp. CBHHK59/15. The sequence goes on along the minus strand of JARGXW010001444.1, from coordinate 2,667 downwards.
ACACGTGGGACGTAGCTGGCCGTTCCGGCTGCGAGTAGCTTCGGAGCGAGAAGTTTGGTGAAGAGGAACGGCCCGATGTGGTCCGTCGCCATCTGATTCTCCAGATTATCCTGCGTCAGTTTGAAGGGCCCCAAGCTGGCAGCCGCATTGTGGATTAATACCTGCGCAATGGCTCAATAAATCATCAATGGGAGGGATAAAATAACCAACGTGAAGCGGTTCCGGGTAAGCGTTGACTTCAGCCGCCGCCTCGCGAACAGCGGCCAGCGACGAGAGATCGAGGGTGAGCTTGCGGATGTTGGCAGACGGCACATTTTTCTTGATGGCATCTTCCGAGAGCTTGAGTCTGGAGATTGATTGATCAGAATACCACTGGCAGCGCGCCGGCGAAATATAATACCTCTCTAAGTTATAGCCGGTGATGATGACAAGATTGGCCTGCTTTGCAATGGCGCACGCCGTCTCGAAGCCGATTCCGTTGAGAGAAGTGCCCGTGATCAAAACTGTAGCGGGATAAGGATACGTCCTGGGCATTCATCCACGCTACTCACCATTTTTGCCTTGAATTTCACCTGAAAAGGTGCTTGCAACCTCGTCGGCGGTGGTGGAGGACGAAAAGATAGGCAGAGACATTATTGAACCTTGTTCGATGTTGGGAGAGTTGGAAGAAATCTGTGGGGATGTGGAAGAAATCATCACGAAGATAGCACCCTTTTATGTCCGGGCGCACCAGTGAGCGGCCTTGGGCTAGTCCTGAGCTCTCTCGGGCTGACTGGGGGTATTCCGCATTACTCAGGTCGCTAGATAATCCCGAGCTCCCCGAGCGTGTAGCCGTAATACATTGAGAGTCAATGATTCTGCTGGGAATGAAGTCCACACGAAACACCCGGATGATATCACTATTACGCGCGGGTGTAGGACACTTCGGCCCGCCTGTCAGCAGCAATCACTGCGCTCAGGGACCCCGTCCACTGATGTCGGCAGGGTCTGCCGACATCGGTGGACCTCTGCCGAGCGGCGGAAACATAGCCTGCCCGGCCCTGCCGACGGGGTCCCTGAACGCAGTGAATTGGCACATCCTGATGTACTCCCGGTGAGCACCCTCAGATATCTGAGAAGACCGTGGTTGAGCGATAAATTCACTCCCCGACATGCCCGAAATAATGAAATCTGTTGGAATTGACAGCGATTTTTATTGTGAAGGCCTCAGAAAAATTGGGATCACGTCTCACCTGAGCCCTTGGTCCGAATGGTAGGAGAATTTTGAGCATCCTGTACTGCTAGACAACCTACATCTAAAATATGGCGGTCAGATCAAAAATTGAACATCGAACGTCGTGGCCACCTGGCCCGCTCGCGTATGCGGCCCGGCTGGCGGTGACACGCAAGACAAATTGAGGTTGTAAGCGGTGTGAATCTCGATATATGAGCATGAGGTAGTACTCAGGTACATGAACAATTATTTTAAGAGATATCAGTCAGCATGAGGGGCAAGCCAGGGCCGGCCCAGAGATGTCTAGGGAGGTATTGGACGATGACGACGCACCATTAACGAGTGATCAACGATTTACCTGGGGTGTGGATGACTGGTGTAGTTGAACACAAGTCACGCCACGCCACAAGCCACCCCATGCCTGCCTGCCCCACCAAATTCAAACTCCGCTACGGGGCACAAGGCATTTTGGCACGCCACTCGGAGACCTCTGCGTGGCTGAGTGCATCCTGTTCTTTAATTTTCATCCTCAATTCATGCTTGCTGCAGGAAAGAAGGAGAAAATTGTACCACTCCCCGCGCCAAACACCCTCCTATAAAAGCTTTTTTCGTCAAAATTATCCACAAACCACAGTGAACATTCAACTTCCTTTGTGCAAAGGCAAATGTGTATGTAAACACTAATTTGGGCACAAGAACTGTCTTTATTCTACAATGAACGCAGCTACGGAACGACTATTGCACAATGTACAGAACATTGAGCACAGAACAGTACTCTAGTGAACAATGAGCAGCCTGTATCCTGATTTTCAGAAATGAGCAGTGGTCAGCATGCATTCACTTGGAAACTGTACATCTACTAACTCAACTGTGCAATGTACTAAGAGCGAATGTACCGATCATCTCAAAACGGGTAGTGCAACTACTAAGATTGAAAGTTCCAGCTTAGCCGGCCTTCTTAGGAGCTATGTATTGCTGCTGTCAAACCATCACTTCGCAAAATTTATTGAACTGGAGGCGATTCTTACCCCGATGCAGTGAGCCTTGCAGACCTGGCAAGGCACACCAATAGACCAATACAGTTGATGCATAGTCAGGGGATTGGTCTCATGTACTTCAGATAGACAAGGCTGCCTCTATTCGCGTTCGGAACGACACAGAGAACTCCAGAGTCACACTAAAATTCCCAACTGGATAAACATTGGGAAGAAAATACCATTCAGAGCAGAAGTCTGAATTTGTGGCACCAGGCGTAGACCACAGAAGCGGAGTAACAACTCCCAAGTACCCAATACTTCATGTTTAATTAAGCATATTGATATACCAGCATTTAGTAAGACTACTTTCTGGCCTTGGCTTGGGCTGAAAGCTTTGGGTGGCTTTGGCTTATTCAACAAGATAAATTGTAGGATGAGATCAGCATGTCATAATGTAAGCAGGCTGATCCAAGTTCT
>JARGXW010001443.1:0-20932 GCA_029204085.1 Mycena sp. CBHHK59/15 | reverse complement strand
TTTGCCAGCGGCGGCGTAGCCGTAGTAGAACCCGCCGGTGTTGGGTACGCCGGGCGGTATCGGTGCGCCGTAGGAGATGGAGAGCGTCTTGAGGATGGGGTTTTGCGAGCGCGTGAAGAGCGTCGCGATCGTGTCCTCGATGGGCTCCCGGGGGGAGTCAAAGTCGAGATCGAGGGTGCGGAGCTGCGGGACGGAGAGTGTGTCGATGAGCTGCGAGAGCAAGTGGTGCCCTCCAATGTACAAGTCTTCGAGGTGCTCGAGGGTGGTGCTAGGCGGCAGGGGCAGTACTGCGTGCGACACGGAGGAAAAGTGTAGACGAAGGCATTTCAGGGTGCCACGATTGGCATTGATGATGCCCAGGATACGATCGAGCGGTATGAGCGACGCGGGAAGGGCACGGATGTTGATTGTGTGCAGCTGAGTCGCAGGCTGGAGGAAGACGGGAGACGTTGGCTTGAACGGCGCATACTGGAGAGTCAGCGTCTGTAGATTCGGGAGCGGGTTCGGACAGCCCGCAGACGGGTTTGAAGATGGAAGCCACCCCCATTCTGTCGGGTAGAACACGGCCGATGCTGAGGAAACTTCGAATTCCTTTTAGAAAGGGGCGCGGAGCCTGTAATGATGACCATATCAGGGTATTTATAAAATAACGACGGAGAAATGATATGATGTCAAGGCACAGACCTGTTATGGACTTAAGCGCCGCAATGGAACCGAATCCCTTGTCAAAACGGAACACGAACCGCTCCCAGCGGTGCATTTGCTGTACAAGATAGTATACCGCGATGTGGCCCCAGTGTAAGTTTGGCGGCGCAGATGAAGCACCTCCTAGCGCATCATGGGGGCTTTGGAACATCGACATCGGGGGTGGCGACTCCCATCCAGCATGATGGTGATGTATTGTGGGCTGTGGCACAATGAAGGGTGTAACGCTTGGGGTAAAGTGTGGTACAAGCAGATGGCTTGTGGTAGCCAACGGCCCGGTCCCAAAAAGGGGCGACGGGGTGGCCGAGACAAAAGTGTGAGCCAGGACTTCATGCCGACGACGGCGGGGAAACGGGGGCAAATGTGGTTCGGTGGATTGCACGACACGGAGGTAGATCTCGATGTCGAGGGGCACTGACGGACCCGAGCGCTCGAGCCACAGCCGGATGGTGTCGGGGGACGAGCTCTGATTGGTGAACAGCCGTATCTGCGAATGCCGTGAGTAAAACAGCATGAATGGGCGTTTCCGAGGAGACGCCGATTGGCACAACTCACTTTGGACCATATGCGGGGGATACTCAGTGCCTGCCGCCTCCAGTTCGCGCAGACGGCGGACAGCACCCACGCACAACATGGATGGCCCTCAAAGCACCACATAAACAGCTCTCTGAGCAACTCGCCTGGCAATCGCCTAATCGGGGACAAGTAAGCCTACAACACGGGGAAACCACGTTGTTCAGCGAAATGGTACAAAAGTGGCGGGAAGGTGGCGACTCACTCGCGTCTGCGCAATAGTGTCTTCCAGTGTCTGTTGCTCACTCATCATCTCTTCTATGGCGGCCTGAGCCTCTGCGACTATTTTGGCGAGCGACGCCTCGGCCAATGTGATCATGCCGGCAAGGGAAGTCGCGCTCTTCAGAGACTCGTCGAGCTTCGTGCGGGCCGCCGACAAACTGAGGGCCGTCGGCGGCTCCTGAAACGGTATCGGTGGCAACATGGTGGTACGGAAGAAAGGGAGGAGGATAATTCGATGATGGGAAAAACCAGGACGCGTCGGCCCGATATATCCGACGTCGGAATGCTGTGCTTCTGTGTGGTGATGGCGCTAAGTACACAAGCTCTTGCTGTGGCGTGCGACGGATCCACGGGTATGGAGGAGATAAAGGTGTTAAGCTGAGAATCTGTGGGTAGGCGCCGAAATGAATCATATTGACGGACCAGCGGCGGCGGCAAGGATCTCGAGTCTTACTGAGTCTATTCTGGATGACTATCATGTAACATTCTACCGTAAAGTTTGTCTAAAAATGAGGGTTCAAAGATGTGGGAGGACGCACCAGTGTGTTCCGCAAGGGGTACCCACAATTTAAATCTACTAGGGGAGTAATCATAGGGTGGATAAGCTCCGTGACAGAGTTTACCGTGCCAGGAAAGCGGAAGAAACAAGGGGGAAAGTAATGGGGCACGATAGGATGTTTGAAAGTTGAAATTGACTGAGAGTAAAAGCAAGGTTGACGCCACAACTGGATCTACGCCCCAAAAGAGAAATTAATATTAGGCTTCATGAAAGAGGCATCAGTCATCCCGCAACAGGCCTGACAAGTGAAGAAGTCTCGAGCGAGGGTGACAACGGAAAGACTTGAACTCCGACGGACAATGCGTAATCTGAAAAAGAAGAAAAAGTTATCCAAAGTTTGGGTCACTGGGACATCGAGAGATCAACAGAAGTCCAAATTCTGGAAACATTGAGAAGAGGCAAAAAAAGACATGAGCCATCACACAACGCTGCACCAGCCGACTCGGAGATTCTGTGGGCACAATATACAGCAGGTTGCATTCCAGTTTAGTGTGGTATGCATATATCCATATGCAGAGCCCAGTGAAGTTAGAATGGCCAAGATTAGGGTGATAAATTTCACGAAGTGCACAGTACAGCGCCAGGTGATTTTCTCAAGCTATTTTGAATGATTGACGACTCTTCGTCGTCAAGATTGCAGGTATCCACGTCATGCATCTGGGCCGTAACTCAGAACCGAGCGTAGGGGTTCGAGATGGGAACCAGAAGGTAGCCCAGGATCGAAAGAGACCAAGTTGAGACTTCCAAATCTGGCAGTCCCGTGTCGTTGTGAGTTAGGAGAGTAAGAGCTTTTGTGCAAGAGAGAACGAGGTGACATCGCAATTGGAACTCCGTTTTGAGCTCCGCTACGCGTCAGTCACATGATCACCTGGCTTTTTTGTCCAGTTCTCGACAAAAAAGGCTTGGCAAGTTGGGGATAACTTGAAGGTGCGTTCGTCTCTTCCTTTGTGTGCACACGCAAGACTCCGTCATTTTTAAGAATGCAATTAGTTCTCACTGGCAGTGAGATTCTCAGTGATAAGGATCTGTCGTTGTGGCAGTGTTCAACGTCACTTGCTTTTGAATCATGTGGTGCACGCCAACGCCCAGCTTTTTGGAGTATCCATCATTTGCAAATGTGTGCCCCAAGCCTCGGCGTTGGTTCGACGCAACAAAGCACCTCGAAGGAAGTATGGAGCCTTTCCCGAATTTCTCATTGGTAAGAAAGAATATGCCGGGAACCTCTCAGCTACAACTCAGCTGGGTTTTTTATTGCCAAGTCAAAAGAGTGATCGCCACCGCAAAAACGCATCACATTTTGATAGTTTTCAAGGGGCCAGACGCTTATGTAAGGGAACGACCTCTTCTCCTCGACCTTTGGCCTATGCTCCCAATTTTGGCATCCTGGGTCTGACTGGCATATTCCTATGTCCGACTCGGAACTCAGTCTCAGTGCAACTGATGTCCAAATCCAGCTGTACGTTTTGATGCTATCAAAATAGGGAGTTGACATGACAGGATCTGGCAGGAATGTCAATTACTACTTTTCTATTACAGCGTTCAGTACGGCATATGTATGACGTTGGCTTTCATCGGAATTTCTGACGCTTGTGCAGCTATCCTCTTCTATGATTACTTGTTGACCATCGACCAAGAGGTTTCGTGGTATTGGGGAACTCAAATGACATGGGCTACTCTGTTATTCTATCTGAATCGCTATGGCTCCCTCGTCGGCAGCATTCCTATTGTCGTGGAATATTTTTGGACCTCTGGCAATGCCAATAAAATACAGGTGCGGCATCTTTTCTATTGACGAAGCGGCGAGACCGTGACTCACGGAGTAACAACTAGATGTAAGTCTTCTGAAGCACGACCCAATTATTCGACAGTTGACAGCATCTCCAGCTGCCACAATCTCCAGACATACCACCAATATTATGCCATCGTCGCGCAGGTGTTCGTTTCAGGTATGCGTGCCGTTAAACTTGATTTCCCCCTTCTTTTTCCTCCTGAGGAAGCACACACACAGCTATACTCATCATACGGACATATGCTTTATATGAGCGAAGCTGGAGGCTGCTGACTATCATGGTTTTTGTCGCGCTAGTCATCGCTGGCATCGCTGGTGTGAGTCGGATAATTTGTCAACCCCATTGAGTCTTCTAATCATCCGAGGAGTACAGTGGACCGTATTCACTGGCAAGGGCAATTCTGATGCCCTGAACGAGCGGTTTCTGCCAGTCGGCTGTTCGACTGGCTTGACTATATATCTGTATGTACCTCACTAAGTATCCTGGCGCGCCGCTCAGCGTGATCCAGGAGCCGTCGTACGTCTCACCATTCAAATCTTTCTCGTATTCATGAAGTAAGGCATCGGTTATGCGTGGATCGGGATGCTTGTCTTCGATATCATGATCTTCGTGTTGACAGTGTACAAAGCTGTGGTTTTCTCATGGGAACGGCGCGGTGGCCTCCTTTTCCTCCTAATGCGCGACGGTATGGGCCATATTTTCTCCGTCGTAAATTCCTGAAATGAGTGACAACCAAGGATCTATGTACTTTCTGTACGGCCGTATCTGATATCCATATCCGTACGACACTGACCTATTTGTGCAGTATAATGGTTGTCGTAAATTCAGGGAATATCGCGAGTTTCATGGTGTGTGGGATACAGCTTTTTATCACACTCAACTGAAGGACCTGATTGACGTAGTATGCTGGAGTAAGTTGCTTCAGGAACTGAAGAGATAAGCGTGAACCATCTCATCTCTGTCTAGCCATATATTCGCGGTGTTGGAACAACCTTCATGAACGTGTAACTAATTTATCCCTTCCCGTTCCTCCCAACCGTACTGATTCCAGAGCCAGAATCTCGACGATCATGGTATCTCGTCTGATGCTCAACCTCCGGAATCCCAAACTCCTCGGCACGGGTGCTATGCGCACGGCCGAGAGTACGACGTTACATGACCCCATAACGACCGTGATCCCTTATCAACAGACTACCACGGGGTGGCTGGGGCTGAGTGTCGCAGACAGGTTCGAGAGCCATAATGGTACGCTGTCGCTCTATGTGGTATTTTGCGTTTCACCCACACGTGGAAGGTCCAGATATTGTTCTGACGCCGCTGCGATGAATCCCTGTGTTCGAATGGCTGTTAGTTGTTTTGTGCCCGAGATTTCAAATGAAATGCGAGTCGTTCTACCCAGGGCTGACCAAAATTTCTACAGAATATGGGCATACCCAATACTGACAAAATACATATCTACAAAGTAGAGTATATTTGTATGCATACGATCATCATTGCAGTTGTACAGGGCTCAAGTATCAATCATAGGAATGTGTAAGGGGCGTGAAACAGATTTTAAGCCGTCGGAGCTCCCCAAAAACCGCGATCACGAGGGCAGCATGGACAATTTCCGATCCCTGGTGGAAACTCCGGCACCAAAATTCGTGTCAACTTCCAGGAGTAAAAATTAGACATTTATCCTATGTTTCGTGAAAATACAATCGATCGGGTATCGTCACTGAGAATTGAAAGAGAGAACTCGAGGCTCATACGAATTACGAAATATCAACTTAACGCGTTGTGTATCCCTCTTTGGCCAACACGCGCCGACCACGTGAGCATTCGCAGTGGCTTTGGACCAACTTTCAATTTGGACCGTCACAAGCTTTAGCACCCGTGCCTTCAGTCTAGGGGCACGTCTTGTGGACCGTCGTCATCCTGGAATCCTCTCGTCTGGCATTGTTGTGGGCGCATCTCAAACAGCTCTCTGGTCTGCTGTCTTGTAAGTTCTACCCCGAGTAATAATAGCTATCAGCACCAATCGCTCGCGCCATGTGCGTATTCGGCATCTGTCCGTCAACTATGTATTTTCATTGAATTATTGTGGTGGTGGCGTTCCATTTATATCTGTCGACTATGAGCGAACGTTTCACTCTTTTCCCTCCATTCTGTGGATGATGCAAATTGGCCTACCTGATATCTCGCTGGCGCTATGGCTGACGTGGGTCTCGACTCAACTCAGATCCAAGTACAGTTGTACGTTCATAAACCACGACCCAGATGTGTGAGTATCTACAGGGATGGGCAGGAACGTCAACTACTACTTGTTCCTGGCCTCCTTCAGTACGTTGCCTCTCCCTATTACAACTGCGATCACCGCTGAATTTTCCTTCATCGCCCACCAGCTATTCTTTTTTACGATTACATTTTGACGGTGGATCACGAGATCTCTCGGTATTGGCCAACAAAGATACTCAACATGGGTCACTCGACTTTTCTATCTCAATCGATATATGTCGCTCCTGGGCAGCATTCCCGTTGTCGTGGAATATTTCTGGACCACGAATAATGCCAACAAGGCTCAGGTGCGCTACTTTTTTCCTCACAGCATTCGTACCCTAAAAATTTACGTAGATGTACGTCCGGCATTATTTTTTCCCTGACGAGTAGCACCTGATTATTCTGTCAGTTGCCACAGTCTGAGTCTCCAGAGCTACCACCAGTACTATTCTGTCGTCGCACAAAATGTGATTGCGGGTACATGCCAAAATCGCTCCTTGCTTTGACTCTCCCGTCTTACATGCACAATCAGCCATGCTTATCATGAGAACATACGCTCTATACGGACGGAATCGGAGGATACTGGCTTTACTCGTATCCGTCACCATCATGATGGCTTTCGCAGCTGTGAGTTATACGGCTTGATTTATTTGCCCTACTCTATCGATCCGTGCCTCGAGTGCAGACAGGTGCGGTTCGGATGCGCGAGTTACTTGACACTTTCACTGTACGTGCGCCATCCCCAGGCTCGCGTAAAAATGCTGATTCCGCCCCTTTATGTTGGAGCCATTGTATGGTCTTGTCCTATTGTATTCAATACTCTTGCTCATATAAACAGCCTTCGGCTACGCCTAGCTCGGAATGGTTGTCTTTGACAACATGACTTTAATTCTGACAGCAGTGAGAGTTCTGATCGACGCCATAAGCTCCTCTCTGTTCTTATACGCGACGGTATGTGTCAAAATAGTTGCCCCCGACACTTCTGATGATCTTACAACCATATATACGCGGTGTCGGTACGACATTTACGAACGTGTGAGTCATTTGAAGCCCTAAAACTGGTATCACGTTGCGCTAATAAGTGCCTGGGCAGGATTTCGTCTGTCATGATATCACGCCTCCGGGATCCTAAAATTGTTGGAAGCCGTTCAATACGCGCCGCTGAGAGCACAACAGTACTCAATGCTCCCGTTGTCACGACGATGCTCGAACCCTATTATGGAACCGAATTCTCCGGGACCACCACAAATTGGACGCGGGACGACCCGACTTGGAGTGGCAGGCGAGACGAGAGCCTACTGAATACAGATGGTCTGTCATCGGTCCTACCCCGTTCTACTGGCGCGTTATTGAACTCAACCACAGATATCCCACTCTGATGCGCGGAGTGCCCAATAATGATTCTACGGTCACTTGAATACTTACTGTCTGGGTGACTGTGTCGCCCAATAATTTCTTCCTTCTTACCGACGCCTCCCGGTCCACAATTCTTGGCCCTGAACGCACTGGGTTGAGAGGTCTCACTTCCATTTTGATTACACTCCGCGGCTCGGTACGGGCACTGTATTCGTCGTACTAGCGGCGACGCGAATACCGGAGCTAGAACCTTGATTTTGGCCGAGGCAGCCAAGCGACAGCCTCGCTGAGCTCCTTGTGCCGCCGTCTCACATCCAATACAGTCCGGGCGAAATATGTGCGGGGTGGGCACAAATTGGCTTCGAGTGTGTGTGATTCGAAGGCTAGAACAATTGCGGACTACTACGTACGCAGAACATTTCACAGATGAGCGCGTCATCTTTAAAGTCTCTGACGTGACTGATGTCAGAGGAGGCGCGATTTATCACAACTGGCTTAACTTGAAGGTCTAGATGCATGTTCTTCCACCAACTTCTGAACCATTCGTTATTCGAAACTCCCGCATAGGCTCTTGGCAAGCCTCTTCCACTTATAATGTGTCGATACTCGGCATGTGGATCTGTACAGTTACTGAGAGGTCCAGAATATGATGGGTGCGCTCTAGATTTCTCTATGACAGGTCTTCTCATCTCTCTGGTGTTCTGCGACGTGAAGAAGTTGCGAAGAGCTATTGAAAAATATGACGAAGTAGGGGGCGCATTTCAAATTTCTCGACCGGCCATCTTCCTCTTCTTTCTAATCGTTTGAATCAAAACTGCTGAATTAATGGTAATTCCAAGTAATGAGATTCTGGCTTCGTTTCTGGTGGACGTCAGTTCATACCCTGGCCTCAACCTATCCTATTGCACTTTTCTAGCGCTCTCCCGATATCCACGTCCCTTCAAGTCGACGTCGCCCCCTAGTTCACTAGTTGATTCGGGTAAGCTAGTCGCAAGCCCTGCGATTCGGTCCACCTGCTCCTTCGAATTTGAGTGGCCCTCTATACCATCTCAGATTCCGTCCGGAAACGGTGTGTCGTCGTATGTCGCTTCTTCTCCGCGGACGTGTCGAGCAGCGATGATCAATTGGGTATGATTCATCTGGCGTGAAACTTAGAGCTGTATCCAGGCAGCTTCACCTTGAATGAAACTTTGAAAGTCATTCTCAAATTACCCCTGTCGAATTTCTCCGGTCTTCATCAAACCGCCGCCTTCGCCGCTGCCGTAAGGATGCGTGTCAGCAAATTACAGAATTAGGGGCTTGTTTTCCCAGAAAGGAAACGTCCACTCCTAATCGGGAATGCCCTTAGAACCTATCAATGACATCTACGACCTCCCGTCGCACTTTGCGGCAAATGGAGGCGCAGAGCCCTAGCCTTCGAATTTCTCGTGTTCGGTTTAATTCTTCTTATACAGTATGGCGAGATAGTGGATCCCGCCTGGCCTAGGATGGAACCTCGCTGCTGTTGTCACAACGAGGACTGCTAGGGCTAGAGCCTAGTATACTGTATCGTATGCTACCAGTGGCAGTAGCTCGTCGATTTCAAGGTTATTCCGGCCGATATTTCCGCATTGTCGGTGATTTTTTTCTTTGTGGCTTACCACTGCAGGGCAGACTCAGCAAAGACCAACCGCCAGTGATAGTAACAGCGCATATATTCGTATCCCGGCCCGCCAGCGTTGTCGTAAGCAGGTACGATCTGTCATTTCTGCTCCCAGGAAATCATCAGCGACTGGGAACGTCCCTCACCTTCGACTTCCTAGGCGCCTCTCTTCCTCCGCGCCCTCAGGCTCATGTCGAGCTACTCCCGAACTGCCCGATATTCTCTGGCCGGCCTGTGGACGGTCGTCTGCACCTCGCTCGTGCTCATGTACCTAAACTCAGGTGCACGGCGCGGCCTCCGAGCACTGCCGTATCCTGAACCCTTATCGGGTCAAGAGATAAACGGCTTGGGGCCGCACCACCCCGTGCTGCACACCACGATCCCCGGAAACGCGCATGTCAACGGGTTCACGGTGCTAGATAACATATACCTCCGGAACGGGACGTTTTATGTCGTTACGCCCGATCCCGCGTCCTTGCCGCCACGGAATAGATTACTTTCTCGGCCGATTCCGCGGGGCCCTGGGGTGGAGATTGAGCCCACTGATGAGGCGAGTATTTAAGATTGCGGCCGTGATTGGTCTTGACCCCCTTCTAGCATCTGCAGTTTATACGCCCCGACCAAGTCGCGGATGTCCTGGGCACATTTATTACACGCGTGAAGGGCTTTTCTGTCGTTTTGTATGATCCCGCGCAATTTACGAAGGTCAGCACGTGAATTTTGTGTCATTTCATGAATTGGGGTTCAAATATATTATTTTACACATGCAGCATTTCTACCACTGGTTCGGTGAGATAATTCTCGGTGCGTGGCGCGTCTATTCGCACATCCTGCTAGAGGGCGCCAGTTCCCTCCCCCTCCCCCGCCGCTTTATACTACCAGTAAGCACCATCATCTCACACGCGCCGCCGCTCATCGCCCGTTAGTTCATCGAGAACGAGGAATGGCGCGACAAACCGAGCATAGACGGGCCGCTGATGCGCGCGGCTTTCCCGGACGCGGCGATCGAGCAGGCGGGGTACTGGAACGACCTCGCGCGGCTCGGCACCGCCGTCGTGTTCGACCGCATCATGCTCGTCAACCGCAACACCGCGCACACGCAGTGAGTGGCCGCCTGACGCATGATACTATCGCGTGCGCTAACCCGCACAGCCCGTTCGGGGGCGTGTGGTTCAAGATGATCGCGGGCACGATGAATGTGAGCGCGCCCGCCGACTTCTGGGCGCCGGTCCGCGAGTCGGTGTGGCGGAACACCTTTGGTGCGCGCTTGCCCGCCGCTGCGCACCCGCTGGTCACGTATATCTCGCGGCAGGGCGGGGGCCGGCGCCTGGAGGCGCAAGACCACGAAGCGCTTGTGGCGGCGCTCGATGGCCTTGCTGCCGAGGGCATCTGTGACTTCAGGCTCGCGGCAATGGAGCGGATGCCCCTGCGGGAGCAGATTGAGCTTGCGGCGCGAAGCACTGTGAGTTAAATATGGCCGACTCCCCTATCTCGAAATTAAGGCGAGTGAGCCTGCTAGATATTGGTGGGCGTGCACGGGAACGGCTTGACGGTCAGTATTTTATTTTTATAACTTGTTTTTGATGACTGACACGCACCAGCACCAACTGTGGATGCCCCCGTCGCGGCTGTCGACCACTATCGAAATATTGGTGCCGAAGGGTAAGTTGAATGCGGCACTACATGAACGCTAGATGCTCACCTCCGCTGCAGGTTATGTCTTTGACTATGAGATGCTGGCCAGGAATATGGGACACCGCGTAACTACTTCGTGACGCGTCACGTCACCTGCCATAATGATTCCACAACTAGCATTATGCTGTCTGGAACGACACCTTCCTCACATACGAACCAGGCACCTATCACAAGGTATGCTTCGTCGCCACAAATGCATTTATCTGACCATTCGCTGCAGGGCGTTAATTATCCGCCTGGATTTCATGGAATAATCTCTGCGCACGGCCCAACCATCGCGCAGATTATCAGAGACCGGCTGTCTGAAGTTGACATTGATCCGGTGCCGAGCGGCGAATAGTGTACATTATCTGTGCATGTCAATATACTAGCGTCAATGTCAGTCTTGTGATTATCATCTCCTCATCCTCCATTGCCAACCCCGAAATCCCCACCAATGATGAGGCCGCAAGCGATTACTCTGCGCCAACTCGCCTCAGTAAGGGTTACGTAGCGCGCGGGGATGCGGCCAGTCCCTTATCCTTCGAATCCCGTTTCGCTTGCAACTTTCTTCTAGCGTGATTAAACGCCACCAGCGGGGCGAATGGATCGGGCGGGTTGCGTCCATGGCAGGTAGCTGCGATGGTAACGGCGCTTGTGAAGGCTTGTGATCTTTTAGATCTCTTTTCTTCCCGGTCTAATTCCTCGACCAGGCTGCCTTTAAGTGTCGCGCTCATTTAGCTTTCGTTCTATCTATCCTCTGAGCGAAACCCCCTGCCAATGCCTTCTCTGCATCAGCAAGCATGGTCGGTGTTCTTTCTGCACCCTATTACGCTCAGTCTTACCTGCGTAGTGCCTTCAAACAGCGGGAGCGCGAGGCCCAGATCGAGGCCCTGGCCGCAGCCTATTCTGCGCCACTCTCCGATGAGGAGCAGAAGATCCACGCCCTGCCCCTCGTGCGCCTCGTTTCCGAGTGCAAGGTGGGCGCCGTCGCCCCCCGCGACGTCCTGTACGCCTATGGGAAGAAGACGCTCAGCGCCCACCGCCTGACGAACTGCATCACGGACTTCATGTTCGACGAGGCGCTCGAGATCCCAGCCTTTGCAGATTACATGTGCGCCGGCGAATCCGATGCCGGGTCTTCGACTGCTTCGATCCGCGACTGCCCCCTGCTAGGTGTCCCCGTCAGCCTAAAAGGTGCGCTTCGCTCGTTTCATTTCCCTCCCGCTGATCAGTTCGCGCAAGACACGGTCAACATCGCGGGACACGACACGACTATCGGGCTCTCGCGCAACGTCAACCGCCCCGTCGCCACCTCCGCGCCACTCGTGCGCCTCCTCCAGGACGCGGGCGCGATTCTGCACGCGAAGACGACCGTGCCCACCACGCTGATCGCTATCGAGACCGATTCAGACACGTATGGGCGCACGACGAACCCGCACAACCCCAGCCACTCTGTCGGCGCGTCGACGGGCGGCGGCGGTGCGCTCGTCGCGTGCGGCGGGAGCATGATCGAGATCGCGACGGACCTCGCGGGCAGCGCGCGCATCCCCGCGCACTTCTGCGGCATCTGGGGGCTCAAGGGCAGCGTCGGCCGCTTCCCCATGTGGGGCACCATGTCCGCGATGATGGGGCTCGAGAGCGTGCAGATTCTGGCTGCGCCGATGGCCGGCAGCCTTGCGGACCTGGAGGAGTTCTGGAAACGGATGGTCTCCATGAAGCCGTGGACATATGACTTCACGGTGCGCCACCAACTGGTGGACACCCCGCCCGTTACTGACCGATGCCGTACAGTGTGTGCCACTCCCATGGCAGGACGTTGATTTGCAAGTCGAGGGCCGAAAACTGAAGTGGGGTGTCATCTGGGACGATGGTGCGCCATATATCCGTGCTATCTCGATAAGCAGACTTAACTACATACAGGCATATGCGAACCAACGCCAGCATGCAAGCGGTCCCTCTCCCTCGTCGTAAGCGCACTTAAGGCGCAGGGCCACGAGGTCGTCGACTTGTATGTCCACCTACTTTCCGCGCTCCGTGCCTTCATTCACAGCATCCCAGCACCCCGCCCCCAGTCGCCGACCTCCTCACCGTGGGCTATCAGCTGGTCTTCGCGGATGGGGGTACGTCCGCAGCGCCCCGCATACCCCCGGATGCTAACCCCGTGCAGGCGCCCAGATGCGCGACGCGGGCCTCCCGGGCGAGACGCTCAACCCGCCGCTGCAGGGCACGATCGGGCTGCTCGCGCTCCCGCGCCTCGTGAAGGCCGTCCTGGCGTGGTTCAGCCGCAAGGCGGACCCGTTCTACGCGCGGCTGCTCGGGGCGATGCACCCGAAGAGCGTCGTGCAGGAGCGCGCGCTCGTCGCGGCGCGCGACGAGCTGCGTGCGGAGTGGCACACGCGCTGGAGCGCGGAGCACCTCGACTTCGTGCTCACGGTCCCGCACCCGCTGCCGGCGCTCGAGAACGGCACGGGCGAGCGCGCGAGCCTGATGAGTGCGGGGCCGACGTTCCTATTCAATTTGGTGAGTCTCCTCCTATGCCGTTTAGCCTGGGGCGACGGTGCTGAGATGCGCCTGCGCACAGCTGGACTACACCGCGGGCGTGCTGCCTGTGACGTACGTCGACAAGCTGAAGGACGCGCTCCCGGCGGGCTTTGCGGCGTCTGCCAAGTACAAGGGCATGAACGTGATCGCGAGGGGCGCGTACAGCGTGTACGACGCGGTGAAGATGCACGGGCTGCCGCTCGGCGTGCAGGTCGCGGGGCGGCGCATGGAGGAGGAGAAGGTGCTCGCGGGAATGAAGGTTGTCGAGGCTGCGCTGAGGGAGGCGGGGATGCCGTTCGAGCCCAGAGTGTTGGTGTAGGCGTGTGCGCTGAGGACACTGGTACGATATGTTTTATAATTTTTACTGTCCAACTCCTACTATTGAGTTGCTTATTTTTGTACATCTATTTATGTAAAAGAAATGAATCTTATAAAAATTCAGCGATTTATAGTTCTAGTGTACAAGGGCGTGAATTTCGAAACTCAGGAATTACTAATGGGCGGGAGACGTTCCCGAAAACGTATTTGATGCCTCAAAAAGGCTCCACAAAAATTCGTTTGGTGGTCTTCAATAATTCATTCGGACACTTCCTTGCATCTTTCTGACCTCCAGGAAATTACTGGAGGATAAAATTTTGACGGGGATACAACTTCAAAGAAGCCCCTGTAGGTTTTCTCCTATTTCATGGTCAGATGCCACCAACACAAGTCGTAACCTGCCTGCCGAAAATGTTCGGTGTCGGCGGAGTTTAAAATCTGTTTGTCCCGGGCAAATATGAATATATTTTTCCCAAGGGGTACGCAGGATTGAAAATTTTGACACGACGTTGATTTCTGATGTAAAACATCCTGAAAAGTTCAAAAATGAACACCAAAAATAAATCCGGAGCACTGTTGTTGCGCAAGAGAGGATTATGTGTGTTACTATATAAGGTGCGTGACGCACTATATATGGTGATTGATGTGACTGATTGTCACTAGTTAGGGTCCAAAGGTCTTGAATTTTTTTTCGAAAGTTGCTCAGAATAATTCGATCTGTTCCAGAAAAAAATCGGTTTTTGTGTTTTGGAAAATTGATGAAAAATTGCCTGTAACTTGTGAACCATTGTCTGCCTCAACTTCTAGTGTTCATTTTTGAACTTTTTGGGGTGTTTTACACCCAAAATCAACATTGTGTCAAAAATTTCAGTCATGAGTACCCCTTGATTTTTCCGCGAACTGAGCAGTTCGAACTAAGAATTGAGCACCCCTTATCAGCGGGTGCAAACACAAAAAAGAAATTGAAAAGGAAGGAGGAAGAGGGGAAAGGAGGATTTCTGCGGAACCATTGGCCACTTCATTCAAACATTAGTGTCGTAGGAACTTGGAGATTGAAGGTCAAACAGACCCAAAAAGTTTGTTATTTGATAGTACACAACAAATACACAATACAATATTTTCGGGTCATTTGAACTACGGACAGTTTTCTCTGTGAACGCTCGCATGCGCCGCCAAAGCCAACCTCCAAGAATGAGTACCACAGCACCTGACACCTGTGGAGAGCCAGATGTGAGGGACAGATGGTAAAATAGAAGACATGCCTCAGCAATGGACGATGTGATGCACAGGACAGAAGCAACTCACCATTTATAGAGGCTCCATGCCGCAAGGACCCCGTAGAGTTCCGCACAGCAAAGCCGACGCACGAGGTATGCTTGAAGTGTTTCCTTGACATCCGCTTACTGAAGGCAGACCCTCGTAGGCACCCCATGCCTGCAGTACACATTGTCCAAAATGTAGAGAAAAAGACAAAAGTATACTCTATAATGACAAGGACATTTCTAAAGCATACCTATTTGGTATGCACAGAGTACTCGAGATCTGGTGGACAACATGCCGGGGGCAGGTTTTGTGTTGGTATCTGGATAATGGTCCGAGAAACAAAGATAGGCACCAGTTTTGGCCAGGATGGCCACAGGGAGAAACTCTTTGAAGCTTCAAGGAAGCTAGGACTCCCCGTTCGCCCGTGCATTAAGGGATCTGAGCTTTCTGCATCAATTACTTGTCTCCTTAGTTTCCACTTGTACGGTGGTTTTTGCGGTCCACGACGCGAACAACAGATCCAGAAGCATTTGAGAGAATCCCAGGAGTGCAGAGAAGATGCATGGTACGGCTGGACGGAGGGACGCGAGCGGCACGACGTGGATGTTGGTATAGTCGTGACGTGACTCGATTATCTGCCAGTCACGCAGTTATCTGCTATCTGCCAGAAATCAAAGGACGAAGCTTGTGGCTTGGGATTCCAGAGACACAAATGTATTATATATTCATTATTATCCATCCTGCGTTAATTTCGTGAATTAAGAGCGTTGCAGAGGGATGTTATCGGCGGATGTGGCAGATAAACGTACAGCCACTGGCAGATAACACCCGACTGATCCAATCATAAGCGGGCCACAGAAGGACCCCGGATTATAGGTGAGAAGGCCTGATTTGATTTCCGGGATTTTGTCAGGATTCGTTTTGGCAAATTTGTCAGGATTGGAACGTTGGAACACCCAAAATTGGCCCAAAATCGTCAGGATTTCGTTCCAGACCAAACTTTTCGCCCCCAAGAGGGTAATTTGATTTTTTTCTCGCCGCTGGCACGACTTTTATCAGGATTGGACCAGGCCTAAACGTCGTTTTGGCCGAAATTGTCAGGATTTGGACCTCCCGTAGGGGCCTAAAATCCCAAAATTTCGCCAGGATTCGTATCAGGGATCCTGACCTACAGAGGTGAAGGTGACGAGGCCAGATGGAAGCGTGTACAAACACTCCCACGCTCCGGTCCTGTGTTCCCAATTTGAGGCGTGGGATCGCCACGTCACGGAGTGTCCACTACCGCCCCACCTGCGCGTTGCCGAGAACGAAGATCGGAGTACGCGTACGCGTGCCGTCTTCCGTTCTCTCTCTCCCAGACTGATGACATGTGCAACAGCTTAGTTAGCATGTTCACCGGATCGCTGCAACACTTTCGACGCTACGAGGACCAGACTAAGAACTTGCGGTCGTCCGGCGGCACGCCGACTTTATGGTTCAGTAGATGACAAATCTTGTTCAATTCGAGTGACGTTGTGGTTCCGCTTTAAAGCCTTGAAAAAAAATTATCAATTAGTTCACTCTCAGGGAAGGCTTGTGGATATATAACTGTGATACCGAAGCTGATAGGAAAGCATTGAGGGCGTGGATCGTCGATATTAGTATTACCTTTTCGTCAGAATCCACATGCGGCAACTCCGGCCCGGCCATATGTCATTGGCAGTAACCTACGCAGGCCTTCGGCCCAAAGACCCACCTTCGTCCGATACCTCTTCGGCTTGAGTACGCGTACGCGCTTTGAGCTGCCTATATAAACCCACAACTCATCCTCATTCTCTAACTACCCCACCCGACCAGTCAAACTACCAAACTCTTCATCAAAGGCATCCACCAATGTCCAACAAAGTCATCCTTGTCACCGGTTCAAACACTGGAATCGGCTACGAACTCGTCCACCTGCTCGCCGCCAAGGGACATACCGTCTACCTGGCGTCGCGCAAGGAGTCGGCGGGCAAAGACGCGGTGTGCGTGGTGGTTATCCGTACATGCGAGATCTTATCTGATCACCGTCTTTTCTCTAGTGCCAGGATCAAGAAAGAGAAAAATCTCGATGTCAAATTCGTTCAGCTAGACGTTACAGACACCGAGTCCATCAAAGTTGCTACGTCGGCCATCGAGAAGGCTGAAGGAAAACTGAACGTACTCGTCAACAATGCAGGTCTGACGTTTCCTTTGGCGACCCCCTATCTCCACACTAAACTCTATTGCTCTGCAGGTATCAGTGAGATGGGGAAATCCAAGGGCGCCGCCAACGTCGACGTCGCCGCCATTCGCTCCGCCTTCGAGGCCAACTTCTTCGGGCTCATCCAGACAACCACGGCCCTCCTGCCCCTCCTGCGCGCGTCCTCCACGCCCGACGCGCCGTCCGTCATCCTGAACGTCACGACGGACATGGCATCCAACACGCTCATGGCGGGCCCGAACGGCTTCGCGCACGAGTATATCCCGTACAACACGAGCAAGGCCGCGGCGAACGCGTACACGATCGCGCTCGCGCACGAGCTCAAGGGCGAGGGGATCAAGGTCAACTGCGCGACGCCGGGCTTCACGACCACGCGCCTGAATGGTTTCGCGCCGGGCGGCAAGACGCCGGAGCAGGGCGCGCAAATGCTTGTGGAGTGGGCGCTGTTGGACAAGGATGGCAAGACGGGTGGGTTTATCTCTGTCTTTCCTTCTGTTGTGTCTGACTAACGATGGGTGGAACTTCTAGGTCTTTTTGTTAACGACGCTGGGGAATTCCCTTGGTAAATCAGCAGGAGCATCAAAATTATCATGTACCTTTAGACTATCTCTGAGGTGGAACCTGGGTTACCTTGTTTGAACACCCACCTTTAAATTACCCGCGTGCAAGTCGATCTCGGCGACTCCGAACGAATCCATACACATGCCGCAGAAACATCCTAGCGCTCGCGACGCCCTCGTCTGAGCTGGATATAATAAATCAACTAAAGGGTTGAAAGCCATAATATTTGAGCGTTCAACAATTGTATTGGTTGGAAATATGTGTATGAAGTCCTCGAGGAATTCTATGCCTCTCCGAGGTATCGTCCAATTGCAAATAATGTCGCAAGATGAGTTGATTCAAACATGTGTTTGTTCAAGTTGAGGCGAAGATAACTAACCAAATTTTGCTTCTGCCTGTGATCTGGGCTCTACCGTGGGAACTTATGGGATCTGCGAGCTTGGTTTGGAGAGCAGTCAGCAGAATGGTGTAATTTATGCTTTCTTTGTACACTGGGATAATCCCTGGAAACCGGTGTTTGTGATTCGGACCATGCCGTGTAATGCTACTTACCTACCTACCTACCGTCGGCATTAGCCTTTCTACACCGCCAATGGTCACACATGTGGTCACAGCCTGGAACTGACATGCGCCCCAGACGTCGGTGGAGACTGGCAACCAGCTGGTCGTTCCCTGGATTCCAGGTTCTATCGCAAATGGGTCCAGCGTGGGACCAGGTCCATCTGGCAGCCAGCTTTTCGGCCAAATGGTTAACAGCCCGGTCAGCTCAGCTCGTACCAGCTTGTCGAAATCCTGGCCACTTAGTGCATGTAAAACGATCCCTTAAAACATAATTGTTTGCATTCTGATATTCGTGTACAAAAATGGACGCCGCGACAAGATAAGGAGCCTACTCTTCGGTATCAGGCTGCGCCAGCGTTGATGAGATCATTGACCGTCTGCTGGAACTCGTTGATAGTGTCCTAGGTGATCTTGTAGTCCTTGACAGCATGCTTGGCTTTGATCTTGGGTGTGATTGCAGAGTGACCTCGCCGACTTGAGCTTTCGAAGACGACCCGTTGAGGAATAACTTTGTCTTCGTACACGTGCAGTAGTTGTTTGCGGTGAAAGGGAACAGATATTATTTCTGGACCTAGATATGAGCAGAAGAACTGCGCGAGATGAGCATGAACGTACGACAGCGAAGAGGTGATGTCGCACGCGCATGGGAAGAGCCGAAACACCGCGAGAACTGGACGTGGGCCAAGCGCCAGATGCTGGCCGAACTACTTGGAGGCCTAGTGTTGAGGTGGTGGGAGAAACAGCGGGCAACATAGCGATGACCGTGATTGAGGGCGATAGAGTTGCGGGTCTTGAAGGGAGAGCAGGATGAACGGGGAATGGAGCGGGCTTCAAGTCGAAACCAAAATCGATTGGTACTTGTTGACAAGCGACGAGAGCATTAGCAATGCCAGCAAATTGCAGAAGCCTTGATTGGTTTCCAGGCCTGCAGCTAAGAGGAGCCCATTTGCCTTGCAGAGTTTTGCGTATTGTTCTTAGTGGTTTGACGCATTGAAGTCGGAAATCTTGGGCAGCTTGTCACGCACAGTCCACGTACCACACGGTGCCATCCAATCGCCTCCGAAGTTTTGCGTGCTTCAATTTGGTCCCATTTGCTGAACATGGCTGGAGCTACGACTTGGCGAGGAAGTACCAGGTGGGCGGACGAATGCTTGGGTGGCTTGAGCATCGTCGATAGTGGCAATCATCGACCCGCTCCGTAATCTGGCTCACAGTGTGCAGATACGAGTGTGGCATGCCTCGGAGAAGCAGCAAGAGAGGGGGGAGAATAGAGGGCCGGAAGATGGTGGTGGAAGGAGGGAAGACAAGACAGCGAGCATCAACAATCAAAACAAACCACCTGTGTGACTGACGTGATGGTTTCATCGTCTGATCCGACGGATGGATGGCGTCGGCTACGGACTTGCTCATTTTCCATTCACGCAGATTCAGGCGAACTGCTCAAAGCTTTGGTCCGAGTCTGCTTTGGTTTGGAATTGACCAGGACTTTACTACATATACTTCTTGAGCTTTCCGATGAATTTTCCCGCAGCCACGCCAGTTGGCTTCGGAGTGCCCGCTTATGGACCAGTTTCCTTGTAGCCACCATAAGCGCCGAGGTGAGTGTAATATAGGCGCCGCCTCTAAGTGTGTAGTCCGACATACTATTGGCTGGGAGCAGGACATTTTCCTGGTGCACTTCCAGGAGGCACGGGAGTATGGCGGTAACACGGACATCCAGCCAGTGACTAGCTGGTATCTCGACTGGAATATCCAGCTGGAAACCAGCCGACCTCCATCTGGTACCAGGAATCATCACAGGTGGTTCGCACGCGACTGCTCCAGGTAGAGTCAACATGCGGGCACTTTGGCGGTGTACAAAAAACTTGTGACTTGTTTGGGCTTGTTAGAGGTTGTGAGCAACCTCACAAGCCCAAAAGTTCCGAACTGCAGAAAAAAAAATAAGGCGCTAAAACACATGAAAATTATGTTGGAGCCCTCCTCCAACTTTTTTTTATTTTTCGAAAAATGAGCTTGTGAGAAATTGGACCTGGCTTGTGAGCTTGTGACTTGAGGCTGTTTTGGGCTTGCATAAGCCAAGCTCTAACAAGTCCTCACAAGTTTTCTGTAGAAAGTCTGATGGGGACAGAAAGTGCCTTGGTCTTTCTTACTTCTCAAAAGTTTTCTGGAGGCTACTAATTCGTTTTGATCTTCCTAGCTAGCTTTCATTGACAAGGAAGGCCAGGGAGCGGATATTTAATATTGTCAAAGAATTTCATTCATGTAAATGTGTGCAAGATACGCTCCTTCAATTCACCTGTTCAATTTTGGGAGCTGTGCTTTTCTCTGTTACCTTTCATATTAATCTTACTCCGTATCTTTCTTACACCATACCCCAACCATATCCTGTCCTTAGGCAGACGCTCTGTACTGCGTAAAGTTTGAAGGTTTTGTTCTCGATTTTGTTGCTCTCAGACGCAAGAACCCGACCCATAAATTGTCCTATTTTCCGGAGACTCGCGAGGTTGGCCTCTTGAGGCCGAAGCCTGCTGAAGCGAGACGCGACGCGACGACGCGTCAGTCACCTGATCGCTGTTGGCCCTGATCGTGACGTGACTGACACCACACCCTGCTGACTAAGGCACGGACCTTCTCCTCACCCACCACAACCGAAACCGTCGTTGTGCTCTTTGCAACCGACGATG
>JARGXW010001442.1:0-20971 GCA_029204085.1 Mycena sp. CBHHK59/15 | reverse complement strand
CATAAATATGTGCAAGGTCATGAGGTCTGCTCCAGAGCGGCCGCCGAGAATTTCAATGAGGGGTTCTACCCTGGAGTTTAGACTGGAAAAAGCCCGTTTTTCCCAGCGACGCGAAGCAATTCATTCTCTATCATTTTTTCTTGTACATACACGAAGTATCTGCGTGTCTTGTCGAAATACATATCGGATGCGACCATTACAAGATGGAAACCTTCTTTCTCTTTGGTTGATTTATTGGGTCAGTTGCTTAATCTTCAGTACGATAGCTGTGAATGGTCAAGCGTCAGGGATAAGCTCCGATCAGCGGAAGGAAACGCACACTGGGGGTCAAGGCCCTGATGAGGGATTTGCTCCCACAACCCGCCTGAACCTTCAGCCGACAGTCAGTAGGCAATTATAAGGATAAATATATCATGCGGACCTTCTCTAGTGGTACCCATGTAGCCGAAACGCGGGGAGAGCTGGCGTTCAAGGAGCCAAGTTCCGAATTTCGATCCAAGCTGGCAGCCACAGATATCAACGACAAGTCCTCGGCAGCACAGACAAGCAGCTCACCCCAGTCTTCTGGTTGAAGGACTCGACGATGAGCACGAAGGGGCTCGAGCCGATCTTCTTGATCGTCTAGTAAAACAGCCGTAAGTCCATGGATACCGCGACCGCAATCTAGACTGCGCACCTGCTCATCGACGACGTTCAAAGAAGGCTTGTTGATGAGCCCGACGTCGAGACCCTGCTCCCGGCAGCGCAGAACGGCATCCCAGGACCGGTACAGCATCTCGCCGAACGACACGACGTAGCCGGCTTTGCCGTCGACGATCGTCTCGTCCTTGCCGGGAATGAACTTGTAGCCGTCGCCGAAAAACTTGGTCTTGCCGTCCTCCTTGAGGATGTACGGGACCTTGGAGCGGGTAGAGAAGACGAAGCGCAGGCCGCGCTCGAAGAAGACGCGCTGGATGACGGCTACCATCTGGAGCGGGTCGGCAGGGAAGTACAAGAAAGAGTGGGTGTCGGAGAGCCCGTTGTCTGCGAAGAGCGAGTTGATACCAAAGTGGCAGGTGTTGTCAGCCTGGAACCCCCATTATCAGTGAGAGAAGTAAGAGTAGAATCTATACGTACCATCTAAAAGAGAAAACACATCTCAAGCAATGAGTGTTAGTCCAGAGAGATAATGCATCTTGAGACAAACCTCGTCGACTGTATACCGAGGGTCAGGAGATATCTTCTATATTTGAGGGGATTACTTACCACCCGAGTGCGAGAAGTGGCAGAGCACATTGCAGTTGTTCAAACGCGCCATCGTAACCTCAGAGACGACCATCTCCAGAACGCCGAGAAGGTGGAGAAGACACCGAACTTGTCCTTGTCGAAACCGAAACCAGCAGCCGCGGAGAAGTTGCCGCGCTCCATGATACCGGAGGGAACGAAAACCTCGGGGTGCTTCTGGTGGATCACCTTCAGACCCGTCGAGCCCTCCAAGTCACCTAGACCGCATCAGGAAACGCTATCGTGCAAGGTATTCATGACCACGTACTGTCGATGACCATGACCTTAGCGGCGGCCTCCTCCTTGCTGAGCTTGTCGAGAACCAGGTTTACCGCTCGCCGAATACGACGCGGTTAGCGCCCCGCTCCGCCGTGGACCCGATGTGGATGTACGCCTGGTCGACGGCCTTCATGCCGGCGTAGTATTCAGTGAAATCGGGGTAGCCACGCGACAGGAGGTGCTTGACGGCGGACTTGACCGGGATGACGTCGTGTCCGTGCGAGCTGCCTTGGATGTCAGCGATGCCTGGGGCCATGAGACGCTTGGCGACGACTGTCAAGGTATGGTTAACGGGATACTTCGCGAGCAAAGAGAAAGGGCGAACCAGCGGCAGGGCCATCGTGAGTGACGATAGAGCTGATCGCGCCCCAAAGCGCGTCGATGTCCTCGCCCTGGACGGTGACGACCTTGAGTCCGTGACCCACCAGGGTCTTGGTCACATCATACCCCTTGAGATACTCCGATGGGTGTCCTGGAACAAGCGGATAAGCGTGGGCGTTCACGGTAGCAGCGCGATGCGCACCGGCGATGGTGACATCGTTGTCATCGATGATGAGCTTCACGTTAAGGTGCTGGGCAACCGCCAGCCGGGCGGCCTCGGCATCGTTGCCCTCCTGCTGCGAACCGTCGGAGCCGAGACAAAAGAGAGTCTTATCACGGTTGGCGAGAGCCACACCGTTGACGAGAGGCCTGAGAAAAGCTGATAGGAAATCAAGCCATATAAGAGCCGATTCCTGACCCACCACATGTGTCCGAGACGCCCCGACGAGAACTTTACACCAGGGGTGAGACCGAGCTCCGGGTGGCCGGGGAGCTTCGAGTTAGCCTCGCGGTAGTGCATGAGATGCTCTACCGGGATGGAACCCTCGAGTGCCGAGAGTATGTACTGAGTAGCGACCCGATGGCCTATTGGATAACATATCGGAGAAACACCATGCGTGGAATCGGGCATACTCACCAGCCTCGTCGAATACGATGGGGACGTATTTCTCCGTGTCCTCGAACAGAGAGAGCAGGATGCAGACTTCGGGCACGGTGTCATAGGCACCACCAGTGTGGCCGCTGACACCGCGAGCTGCTCCGCTGGCGGTGAAGAAGACGATAGCATCGCGCAAAAGCTGGATGTTGGCCAGCAAATCCGACTTCTCTTGGGCGGAGAGCTTGGGCTTAGTAGGATCGAGCTTAAATCTGATCGCCATTGGTGAGCGGTAGTGGAGTCAAGAAAGGATCTGGATACTTTTTGAACTTCTTGAGGTCAACGGGGAAGGGAGTAGACATGGCGATTATAGCTCTGGGGAGAATGGGACAAAGGCGAGAGTAAAGAGGGATTTGTGGAGTTGTCACGGTGACGCTCTTTGAATGGAAACTCGGCCCGCTTTGCCGCTCTCAGTGCTCGACAGAGGCCGACAGTCACAGAGCCGTAAGGCTTGTATCGTCAACAAAGATTACATGACCTCCGTGATCAAGCCGTGATAGAGTGTATCAGCAGCCGCCAAAAAACGCGATTTTTGAGAAGGAGACTCGAGCGCATAGTGCATTTTGAGATAAGTGCGCCACAACGAAAACAATCAAAAACTGCCCAAAATGGAAAAAAAAAGGAATTATGCTAGCCGAAGCCCCGTCATCTCTCCCCCAGGATGAGCTTTCTCAGGCAATGCTTTATCCCTGTCGACGCGTCGCCGACATCTGTTGGAGGACTGGGAATGAATTCAATGCTCGTGGGCGGTTCGATCATGTATCTCAAACCAGGCGAAGCCTGGCCAGTCTGCGCGACCTGCGTGCATCCTCTCGTGCCACTTATTCAACTGAATGTATCTTCTGCCGCCACACCTGGAGGGCTCCGCGAACTTACACCGTCAGTGGTTCCAGATGGAGGCAGCCCTCGCCACGATACTGCAACTGTTCGTCTGCCCAGAACCGGAGTGCTACGACACGTCGACCTTATACTCAACGGACACGCGTTCATGGATCGTGCGCGTGGCCACTGTGCTCTCGAGCCTGCGTCTGCAGAAGGAGCGCAGTGGTCTGAGTCAAGGGCCACAGTTGGAAGAAGCAGACCAGTTCCTACCTGCGCGGTTCGTGGAGACCTGGGCAGCCGGCAAACAGGAGACGCTACACAGTGAGCTGCTGTGGACCAGGATGACTCCGAGAGTTCTACGCCGTCCATGAGCCCGAGCCAGGCCTAAAGTTACTTGGCCATGCAGTGCGAGGTACGCAGAGTCTGATGGGACGAAAAGACATGATCTCAGTTAATTGACTTGCAGGAAGTTCCTATGTGCAGAGGAAGAATGTCCCAAACCGGGTAATCACGACCACCTGAGCTGGCGTGAGCTGATACAACTGGGAGATCGATTTCACATACAATTAGACTCAGAGGAGGATGAGGCCCAGTGTAACATGAATGCTCTCGACATCGTACGTTTCTTGCTTGAAATTCCTTCTTTCTCTGACTGCGGATCTTGCAGATGTCGACCATCGGAAATGCGTGGATTGAGCAGTGTGTTGAGCATCCCGAGGTTTTGCTCCTATCCATGAGCGGCAACTGGTGACTGTGCCGATAGGCTGCTTCTTGGTGGCAACGCGGGTAAGGTTCCGGCTCCCTTCAAAAGATTCAGTGTGTAACATTCGGCCACATAGATTAGGAAAATCTCGCCGAAGGTATGCTTTGACATGCGGTACTGGTCTACGAAAGCAAGGTCGTACAGGGTACCAGACTACACGCAGCCGGGCGGCATCACCGGCCACTTCATACTCCTCGTCGTGGTGCTGACGTACACGACCGCGAGCCAGTGCGTGCGCGACCAGTGCTTCGAGGCCTTCTGGTACACCACCTCGCGTTCTTCTTCCTACTCGGGCTGTACACGCACGCGACGGGCTGCTTCGTTTGCGACTCCGCCGACCCCGTGTACGTGCGCACATTCCCGTTCTACTCCACCGCACACTGCCTCGTGAGCTGGCGCTTCACGATCTGACCCGGGCTGCTGTACTTCAGCGACCACGTGTACAGAGAATTCAGGGCGCGGCGCGCGACGCGACTGTCAAAGGTTCTTGTGCATCCGAGCGGTAAGCACCTCGCCTCCCGGCCACTTTAGTGAACTCAGCGCTTCTTCAGGCGCGATGGAGCTGCGCATTATAAGCCCAGCTTCAAGTACACCCCCGGCCAGTGGCTGTTTCTCCGGATCCCGGGAATATTACGCTTCCAGTGGCATCCCGTGCGTCTGCTCCGACTGCTGTCCATGTCGACACTAACGCGCCTCAGGGTAGTTCATAACCTCGGCCCCAAAGGACTTGTACGTGTCCGTGCACATCCGCCGGGTGGGCGACTTCACGCACGCGCTGGGCGAGCGCCTCGGCGTTGGCCACGCCGTCGTCGCTGAAATGACGGCCGCGGCGATGCAAGGCGCGGATGTAGAGAAGAGCAGCGGCTTCCGGGGCGATTACGTTGAGCTCGCCGCGTCCACTGCACTTCCTGGGGTCAGTATCGACGGACCGTATGGTGCATCGGCTGAAGACGTATTCGACGACCAGGTCGCCATCTTGGTCGGCGCGGGCATCGATAGCATTTCTGCTGGCTCATGCAACAGACTCACGAAACCAATGTATAGGCGTCACGCCCTTTGTGTCGATCCTAAAGGACACATGGTACCGGCAGAGGGCCGTCTCAAATCGCTGCAGCGTGTCGAGTTTTTCTGGATCTGCCGTGACGCGCCGTCCTTCGGGTGGTTCCAGAACCTACTCGCTGAAGTCCAGCCCGCACAAGCCGATCGTGAGCCCTCCGCACTTGCTGATATATCTGGGGAAAACATCAAATCACCTTCACAGCCAACTTCCTGCGCATCAGCGTCTACCTGACGCAGACGATGAGCGACGACATGATCTGGAACATCGCGCTGAACGACGCGGGCAGTGACTACGACCCGCTCATGCTCCTGCGCATCCCTATTCGGTCGGCCGGACTAGATGGCGATTTACGGGCGCATGGGGCAGGCGATCGAAAGCGGGGAATATATTGCTGGAAGCGCCTCGTAGCTGCAGACCAAAGTCGGGGTAGGTGACCTGGATGAAGATGG
Organism: Mycena sp. CBHHK59/15; assembly: GCA_029204085.1. Taxonomy (NCBI): domain Eukaryota; kingdom Fungi; phylum Basidiomycota; class Agaricomycetes; order Agaricales; family Mycenaceae; genus Mycena; species Mycena sp. CBHHK59/15. The sequence goes on along the minus strand of JARGXW010001442.1, from coordinate 15,359 downwards.
AGCTGGACTGACAAACGTCTGGGAGCAGGCTTATTTTTGTGGGCCGGGCCCCATCGGGAAGGCTATCAACGACGCCACTGTCCGTCACACAGGGTCTGCCGTCAAGTTTTCTTTTGCAAAGGTAGGGGATTGCAGTTTCCATTACTTATCTCGCATCCTTGATTTTCCGTAACACTTACTCTAATGCACGTGACCGTTTTGGAGGGGAACAAACTGAGTTAGAAAAAAGGGTTTCAAACTTGCTCGGTTCTGTACCTAATAACCTTTTTTTTTGCATCATTCTATGGATATTTTTGAGGCGCTTCAAATCATACCGCCTACTTGTCCTGATCGATTGAAGGTGTACATTTGCGCCATGAAAAGGGGTTGTCTCGGCAAACTCCGTCGTGCTGTTGCTTTGTGTGAAGGAATATTTGTCTGCGGAGGGACCTTACCCCCACAGAGGCGGATCCATCTTATTCTGACATTCTGACGAGGGAGCAGACGATACTACTCGTAGGACTCATTGTTCTGTCTTAGTCGGTATTGTATTCACTGTACGAGATTTACCTAAAAGAAAAATACATACTGTAAATACAAATGGATAATAAAAAAAAGGGCAAAAGGGAACCATGAGGAATGGCATGGTTTATGGTCGTGTGTATCTCTAGACAATTCGGTAATTGCCGTATCTTTGTTTGTTCCTTTGTTTATCGTGTCAGTTGCTAAGGGACTTAGCTCTTTACCAGAAGTCTCGGTTAAGACATAACTTGTGAATCCTCTTTTTGCTCCTCCTGGTAATAACTAATAACTTCGAAATATGTAGTGCGGCTTGGACTCAGATGGAAAGTTCAAGTAGTGGCCAGACGTTCTCCAGCATCGCAGGCGGCATCACCGAGATCCCAGGGTCAGCGCAGCCAGGATCGGATTCTTCAGTGTCTGCCAGCGCTCCCGTGGACCCTGTAGCAGAGAATCCCAGCACGAGCGACGGTGGTGAGGTCAGTCCGCCAGCGAAGCGTCCCGTGGGTCGACCAAAAGGAAGCAAAAACAAGACCCCGAATATCACACTCAACTTCAATCCCCCCGAGAAACGTCCAGTGGGACGACCTAGAGGAAGTGGCAAGAAAAAGATAGACCCGAATGTGGTGCAAGTAAAGAGACCTGTCGGCCGGCCCAGGAAGGATGGACTTCCGCCCGGCTCGTCTTCCAAGTCTGCCTACAGCACACTTGTCCCCCCGATGCCTGTGGGTGTCTCGGTTCTTTGTTTGGAATGATTCTCTGACGGGTCTGTGATCTCTAGGATTATTATAGAATCACTAGCAGCAACGCTCCAGTGCACCAGTGGGTCCCCGCATTCCCAGGGAGCATGTCCGCTCCGCCTCGGCTTACAGCAGCCTCGCCTGTTGTCAACCCCAGTCTTGAACACAACGAGTGGGCGGAGCTGGCCTACACGAAACCGAACGACTTCCTTCTGGTACTCTTGGCCTCCCTGGAAGCTCCGAACCCAGTTTCTTTGACTGGCCCCTCCGTCGAAGAGGCATTCAAATCCCACCTGGGATCACTCGCCCCAACGAGCGCCTCGCAGTCGCACTCGCAGCCCATTCCCTCTCTCTATTCCATCCTCAAGACCTTCTGGCTCCCGTCCTCCCCGAGCTATTTCGCCCTCACCGCGTCCGCCTCGACCGCGCGCACGCCCTCCGAGCACCGCTTTCTCTACTGGGACCCCCAGCCACTCGTCTTCAACGGCATCGCCTGCCCCAGCTGCACCGCGCCGCTCGCGAACCGCGGTCGCATTCGCTCGGGCCCGATCAAGGTGCACGACCTCGACGGCCCGTTCTTTGTTATTGGATGCGAATATGTTTGCGCGAGCGCCGCGTGCGGCGACCGGCGCTTTGCGAGCACGGACGCCGCGATCCACCATGCTCTGCCACACGCCCTGCAGCGCGAGTTCCCGCGCGGCTCGTGCATGGAGACGCAGGGAGCGGCGCGGACGTGTGGAACTGGCAGGCGCGTGGCGTGTCGCGTGCGATGTGGAATCTTGTCAGTGGGGGGCTGCGCACGGGGCTCGGGAAGGAGGTGATTCTGCAGCTGGTGCGCAATATCCAACACGGCGTCCCGGAGGCGTCGGAGACCGAGTTGAAGGAGGAAAGGATGGAGGAGGAGGAGGAAGCGGAGGACGCGCCGCACGAGCAAGACGTCGTGATGGAGCCGGCCGAGCCCCCTGTGCATCCGCCTGCGCCTGTGTCTGAAGCTGCCGTCCCTCCACCCGCGAATCGACAGACATCGACAGAGGCCTTCAACGACGCGTGGACCGCCAACACCGCAGTTGCGAGCACGAGCGATGACAGCGATCCCGCCGCGCCCACCGCCCCTGCACTGAGCGTCGACTCGACCACTCAGAGCTCCAGCCCCTCGCAGCCCGGGAGCATCGATCTCCGTAACAACCCCTACGCGCGTCTCACGATGCCGCTCTTCCCCGTGCCCGCTGCCGGTCCCACGATCATCGCATACGACCCCGCGACGCTCAAGCGCCCGTATCCATTCGCCGCCGACGCAGGCGCCGGCGCGGGTCTGGTCCCAGGCGCAGGTGCGAGCGCCAGCGGGAGCGGGGCGGCCGTCGTCGGGAACAAACCGCGCAACCCACGTCACTGCTGCAAGTGCGGCTCGCAGACGTGCAAGGGCAAGGGTGGACGCTCGTTCTGCACGAGTCCGTGCATGGACTGCGGGCAGTTCAGCTGCCGGGGGCGGAACAGCAGGCGTCCTGACAAGCGCTGCGATTCGGGCTGGCCTGGCGAGTCGCAGATGGCTGCTACTGTGTAGTTGGATAGGCGTAACCGTCAGGTTCATCTGCCAGTTGTCGATACCATCGTTTCGTCTCCTTCAGCTTCCAGCGCAGCTTCAGCTACGAGTATGAGGGATGCATACTATTCCTTGTAGCGCGGCAACCAATGTAACTCTCTATCCTTTCGGGGGATGACGCGTCGTGTTGTAAACAATCATATCCTTTTAACTCTTCACTTTGCTCAGACCCAGAGGTACTAGCGAGTGTCTCTTTCGTCCTGTCTTATGATTCTTTCTTCTTTTTTACAGCGACTATGGGTGATGGGCACTCCGGGCTTGGCACATCGATAGCCTCTCAGACCAACCTCAGGCTATCCCTGCCACTGCTCAGCCTCGCTGACCTCATCTGCCATCTGCAGCTCGATCGGGGCAAATTGCATCCTTAAGACATCATCCACGCGAGCCAGCTAGCCAACTATGGCTGCGCCACGAAAATCCCTCGGATTCCTTTTCCTAGCGAGCAGCCAGCGACTTGTGCCAGACGTTTATCCTACACTACTGCATGGAGCTGCTGTCAGCCCAAACTGTAGTAAGATTATCCAAGGATACTTATAGTAGTACATACTGGCAATTTTTTTAGGAGGACGGCGTTTTCGTCTAACACCCCCACACCACCGGTACGTGCACCTTCATATATGCATACGCACACCGGCACAGCTGGTTAAGTATAGCATATTTGCAGCAGCCCCCCAAAACCCCCAAATCACGAAAGTTAACAAAAATTGATGGGCTGACAGCGAATTTGATGGTAGCACCCAAAGGAGTAAGAGTGACAAACACGTCCCACAGGACCTGTGGATTAACCGGCCAGTAGTGGCCATAGGGGTCTTGGTAATTAGTTCGGATCCATAGCTTAGGGGCAGCAACATGGCTTGGGAGGAGGAGCAGGCGTGTTCGGTGTGTCGCGCACAGCAAGGTCACATTACATAAACTGACATCAGTAAGTAACATCAGTCGGCTATATTTGACGAGTGATAACGTTCGTTCCGGCGTCTCCACTGGATGATCTCTACTTGAAGTACTTCGCATCTCAAGTCGAATCCGGTGACCTACTTGCAACTGGTGGCGCATCACTAGGTAGGCACACGGCACGGTCCCGCTCAGGAACGCCGGTTGGAAATAGTCACAAAGCATCTCGTGACCCCTGCTGGGCCTGTCCTCCGAGATCCAATTCGTATTTCCTGATGTTCACCACAGGTTTTGACATGCACTTGACACTGGGAAATTTTTCTTTCGATCAGGTCCTCAGTCCTCAGTTTATTCTCCTCTTCGTTATATGTCAGGTGAGGTCAGGTGAGGTTTCGGCGCAGACGATCGACGGAGGCAATGGCCCTGGCCTACCGTGTCTACGCACCGGCTCCTGTGGCGGAGTCAATCCCCGACTTGCACTGGCGGTGGGATTGCAGTGGGAGAAGGTATCTTTCCTTGTCCAGTCGCGAGCTGTCCCCGGGGATCATTTGCAGTATTTAGGTTCTGATCAACCACACAAAATCTCCCTACGATTGTGTAGTTGGGAAACTGGCCTAAGGAACGACCATCAGATCGGTAGAAAGGGGTTGAAGTGTGGCAGTGTACAAATACCCAGGTACCCAGCTTTCATCCTAGGTTTACTCATCAACATTAACTCGTTCCCCCCATGTCCAATGCAACGCTCTCAGATCCTCTAGCCCCGAATTTTGCTCTTCTTCCTCCCGACCTGGCGCGGAAACTGCAGCTTGCCACCTTTGTAACCACAGGTTCACTAGCGGTAAGTATGTCATTACTTTCCTTGCTTATTTTTTCCTTACAGCAGAAAACCGCTCAGATATTCATCTGGGATATTTTACACTGCCTCAGTGCCGAGTATACACTTTTGTTCAAGTACAAAGCACACTGGAGCTTAGTCGCCTATTTTCTGTCGAAGTAGATTTACCTGCATCTTGCCAGATCAGTTTCACTTACCAATATGCACGCGCAGGTTTGGATCTTTTGGTTACGTTCTTGGCTTTACTTTGTTCGGCAGTACGTAGGCAGGATCAATCATGATACAGAACATCCGACTTATGGTTTTTATCTAGCATACCCAATCGGCAGATGTTCAACATTGTACCTCGTGTCCAATTCCTTCTATCCGGTCGCCGTTACCTCCACTAGTCTGCTCTTCTATTTTCGCGTCCGTGCGATATACGGGGGCAAGCGTACTGTGACTGCAGTGTTTGGCATCCTGTGGCTGGCGGTCCTTGGAACAGGTATAACTATCCCGTTCGGTGGCTTGGCCACGACCATCGAGCCCACCCCGTACTGCATCGTCACCGAAGTCGCTTCCTTCGTCGGGGCATCCACCATCGTCATCACAGTCCACGACACCGCAGTCTTCCTCGCAGTCTCGTACCGCCTTGTCTCAAACACGCACGCGGTCCATGGTACCCTGAAGAGCAAGCTGAAGGCCGTATTCAGTGGGACATCCATGCCGTGTTTCTCCAAGGCGCTGTACGTAGACGGGCAGCTTTATTACATGTAGGTTCAAACGATATACTACCAATTCAAGACTGAATCTTCCCTCAATAGGATTTCCGCCTTCAGCAATATCGCAGTGACTGTGATGGTCTATGCACCCCATCTTCACCCAGCATATCACGGTCTGCTGGCGATTCCGAACGTCATGCTGACCAGCGTCATGGCCTGCCGGGTGTATCGCAACACCAAACTCGGGACCGTACGCGAATCCACCGACGTGTCGTTGGCAGTCCGGACTATCGGCGGCGGGTCGATCCCAGTCCACCTTTCACGCCCGACGCGGCGAACGAATATATACGGGGAAGACACGGTTGGTGCGGACAGGTCTGCGGGTGCGGTGTTCATCGCAATGACGAAAACAACACAAACTATGCGTGATCCCCCCGATTCCCGAGAGGCCCGCAGTGAAGCATTTGAATCTTGACAGAGTATATCCCTGTTCTTTTATCCCCTCTTCCATTTTAATTTCACGCCACGCTCTTTATTGTCCTGCGGACCGAGAGCATGTGCAGGGGGGCACGGATATTGGAATGATATAAAAACGAGTATTTGTAGCGTTAACCCGTATGACCTTTTCTTTCGTAGACCAGTAGTAGCAGTATTATAATACCGCATGTTCCTAATCTATATGTGGCCGAATGTTACACACTGAATCTTTTGAAAGGAGCCGGAACCTTACCCACGTTGCCACCAAGAAGCAGCCCATCGGCATAGTCACCAGTTGCCGCTCATGGATAGGAGCAAAACCTCGGGATGCTCAACACACTGCTCAATCCAAGCATTTCCGATGGTCGACATCTGCAAGATCCGCAGTCAGAAGAAAGAAGGAATACCAAGCAAGAAACGTACGATGTCGAGAGCAGTCATGTTACACTGGGCCTCATCCTCCTCCGAGTCCAATTGTATGTGAAATCGATCTCCCAGTTGTATCAGCTCACGCCAGCTCAGGTGGTCGTGATTACCCGGTTTGGGACACTCTTCCTCTGCACATAGGAACTTTCCTGCAAGTCAATTATCTGAGATCATGTCTTTCGTCCCATCAGACGCTGTGTACCTCGCACTGCATGGCCAAGTAACTTTAGGCCTGGCTCGGGCTCATGGACGGCGTAGAACTCTTCGGAGTCATCCTGGTCCCACAGCAGCTCACTGTGTAGCGTCTCCTGTTTGCCGGCTGCCCAGGTCTCCACGAACCGCGCAGGTAGGAACTGGTCTGCTTCTTCAATTGTGGCCCTTGACTCAGACCACTGCGCTCCTTCCGCAGACGCAGGCTCGAGAGGCACAGTGGCCACGCGCACGATCCATGAACGCGTGTCCGTTGAGTATAAGGTCGACGTGTCGTAGCACTCCGGTTCTGGGCAGACGAACAGTTGCAGTATCGTGGCGAGGCTGCCTCCATCTGGAACCACTGACGGTATAAGTTCGCGGAGCTCTACAGGGGTGGCGGCAGAAGATACATTCAGTTGAATAAGTGGCACGAGAGGATGCACGCAGGTCGCGCAGACTGGCCAGGCTTCGTCTGGTTTGAGATACATGATCGAACCGCCCACGAGCATTGAATTCATTCCCAGTCCTCCAACAGATGTCGGCGACGCGTAGACAGGGATAAAGCATTGCCTGAGAAAGCTCATCCTGGGAGAGATGACGGGGCTTCGGCTAGCATATGCATGACCTATTTAAGGTATTTTCCCGATGATGATGTGAGTCGGAAAGATATCAATAGTGGTTGAAAGTTTCAAGATATACAAGGAGCCAGGAGTCGCAGAGTCGCCTACTTTCACTATCCTACAACCCTGAAAAAAAAACCTTCTGATCACGCAACGGAAATAGGCAGCCCCATAGCCCGCCTGCCCAAAGGCTCTTCGATGTCCTCGGCAGTGCCCAGACCGACAAGTGCCGTGTCCGTCTGGGGAACAGGAAAATCCGGTGGCGGCACACCACGCAAGAAATCTCCCTTCTGCCTTTCAATGTATAGCTTATTGGCTGGTGTCAGCGGGACCGTCGGAATGTACATGACTGATGAAATCATTGATTACGCTGAGGAATGAAATATAAGGCATCAATCGATACATACCAGCGGAATCCTCGGTTCCCGTGTGCTCTTGCTCGACGGAGTGTACAACGTCGCAGTGCCAGAAGACGGTGTCGCCTGGGTTAACCGAGGGCACGGACGTCATCGTCGCGTCGAGGAGAAGGTGCGGGTGGAGCTCCGGTGTCGGGTGCGGGCCCGCGAAACCTGAGTCGCGCGGGAAGATTCCGGGAAAATCGGGTGTGGAGATGTCTTCAATGCGTGCTGTTAGTAGGTTGAACAAATATTCAGAGCACCAGCAGGTACCGAATTCCCAGTTCTTGGGATCGAAGACCTCCTTGGAGTCGGCTGGGACGAGCGGGCGGAAGAAAGGGCGGAGGATGATGTATGCGTTGGAGAGTAAGACGTCTGGGAATACCTTGAGGGTTCCTTGATGCGGGCCAGTTTTGCTGGGTAAGGAAGTACTAAGACAGCACCCAAGGAAACGAAGACGATGCAAACCTGAGAGCTAGCCAGCCCTGGAACGTTCTGAAGACACTAGACTACAATATACAACGTCAAGAAAGAGTGATCTGAAGTTTAAAGAGTTCAAACCTGGTTAGGTCTGCGATACAAAGATGTCTTCGCGGCCAAACGCGGCTCTAGCAAGTACGGATCGTGCTTCGACCACGCGCCAGAGAGAATATCTTCAAAGCAGGCACGGAAGTTCACATCCTCCCATCGCTCGATGGAGCCCCCTGCCGAGCATGTTACGTTAGAATACTTTCCTTGTTAGATAGCACCTTTGTAACGTACCATCGATATGAGGGGGATGGCGAGCCCATATAACACCAGGGTTACGGATACGGAAGCGATCAGCATAGCTGAGAGGCGTCGAGAGGTCTACGCCCTCCAGTTTTTCATCGGACTTAGCATGGTACAAGCCATTGAGCCAAGCTGAAACGGCAAGCATGTTTGGATGCGCGCGCGCTTGGACCTGGGCCTTGGTCCAACTTTTGGGCAGTTTCAGAATTCGCCGACTGAGAGATGAAGATTGTAACACATACTAGACATGGAAGAATTGCTTTTTGTCCTCAGGGAATCCTTACTAAAATCAGACGAGTTCAACAATACGGAGCGATCGAGGCAAACCATCGGCGTGCGGATTGGCCTCGATGAATTCCTCCAAACTTGTCTTCCAAGCCCTCGCCTCGGCGTCGTCGACAACATCCTTGATTACAACTGTGCCTTTGCGCTTGATATCATCTATCTGGGTCTCCGTCAAATTGGCCAGATCTGCAAATGAAACCTGGGGGATGTACTGTAAAGTTCGTTAGTATCTCAGGATAACGATAAGCCCCGTTGCTCACATCGGAACCATCCTTTATAATATTTCTGGTGACCTTGTCCAACTCCACGAGAACTTCGTTCCAGGCCTGTGTTGTGTGTTCCTGGAAATTGGGGTTCGACGCGGCAATATTACGCTTTATTTCAACGAATCGCAGCGGCAGAGGGGAAGTCATGGTGGGTGCTAATTGCAAGTTGCCTTGACGCTTGCGGCAATGAGGTCAAGTGTGTGGCTCTCGGAAACCCTTGATTGGTAAGCCTGGGAGAATCTCTACAATTAAACAATGCGTCTAATAGCAGCTGACCTTTACGATAGCCTTGGGAGTCGGCCGAAACAAAACTTGAGGCCTTGAGGCCCGGAGCGGATGACAACGAGCCAGAACGAGCGGCTCGGCGTTCTCGCCAGATAAAAGTGAGCATGGCTGGGCCCGATGACGCTCGTTTTGCAAACGTGCCGTATCGAGCCGCAATGAGGGATTCCGTATTCACAAAAGATCTTGCCCTCCGAGTCCGAGCCCCAGGGAGTATATCTCCCTCTGCGCGTCGCGGTATAGTGGGCTTCTCTGGAACAGCCGTACCTCCACCTCGGACACACCAACTTCGTCTTCTGACAAATGGCTACGGTTGCCAGCCTCTTTGTCACGGTTGTGTTTTGTCTAGTCTAGGAATCGGATTTGATGCGATCCTCTGAGAGCTGACACTGAGAGTCGTCCGTGGGGTGATGCTGAGTTTGAAAGTCACGTCCCGTGATGAGACCAACAACGTGGCGCAAGCGCGTCGCGTCCTAGGACCCCTGACATTCCCTTTGTAGGCTAGCCCCCCAAATCTCGGAAATCTTGGATTTTTGTCCGGACAGATTTCCTCAAGATCGGGTCGTTTTTGTCCGGACAGGACCTAGCCCAGGCTTCCAAAAAGGGTAATTTTCCGCTCTCACGACCCAAAAAATGCCTAAATTTCCTCGTATATCCTTTCTACTCTTCTATGTGGAATACACACGAGTTGAACTTGAATTTGAGGTGAAGAAATCGTTTCCAACCGAATTTGTCGCCCGGACATCGACCCAAACGTCGACGAGACCCCAAGTTTTTGGAGCGTTTGGGATAACGAGATCAAAGTCTGCAGAAGCATTCTGAGTCTGTCCGCTTGTGTTGCTGGTTTTGGGCCAGTCATGCCGGTGAGTTTTGTCCAGGAGGAAATGCCGTTACGCACGATTTTTACCAGTGTGGGACTCTGGCCTTCGAGAATATTTATCCTATACCATTCATTGGCCACATACCCACTAAAACCCCCTCTGTGAGTGTCCAATCATCCGGCAGAGCGTCCTCATCCATAAGCAGACCACTCCAGGTGTTCAGCACCATGTCTTTCTTCAATGCGAGTGGGCCGAATTTAACTTTGTTCGTGAGAATGCGGTCGCGTCGTAAGGCCGAATTCACGGCAGTAAGCCATTGGTTGTGGATGCTTGCTGGACTCTGGGTTGCACCTTGATTTTTCATGACACGATTCACGCGGAGGTTCCAAATGAGATGCCAACCCACTGATACTAAAATTGCAAACAGTCTCCCTTTTTCAGGTAACGCACGGCCCCTCGGAGACCTAAATTTCACCAGGTTGCAGCCCAAGATCAATCCCCAGTTCAGGGTTGGCCAAGTATCATATTTTTTCAACCATAGTTGTTTCGAGAGGGCCCAAATTAACTTCTGTTCCGGTGAGTTGCACTCCAGTGCAATGTGCTCTAAGCTCTCGATCGCGTTGCACACCTGGCAGGTCCCATTTCGCTCCAGGTGCTCAACATGGGACCAGAAACTTCCCACTCTGAATGTGTTATGAATACATTTCCAGTAAAACTCCCGTGAGCGTCGTTGCAGCGTGGTGGATCGTATCGATTTCCAAATCATTGAATCAGATGGTGTATAGCTGCATATCTCGTCTACAGCGCATCGAATACGGTCGAGATTCACAAAAGTGAATTTTCGGTAAGGTTTCGCCCGTAGGGAGCATATAATATTTGTGAACACTCTTTGAGATCCCCGGGACAACATCATTCCCGGGTTTTCAAACATTAGGTCTACCCCAGTGTCTATCTCGACTGGATGTACTATTTCTTGGAATAGAATCTTGGCTGGATTTTCGGAAACCTTCTTGAATTGAGTTCTCGCAACTCTCTCATTCAACATGGCCACAACGGCCTTCAAAACTCGGAAGTTAGCGTCCAGGAGGTCATTCTCATAATGTTTCCTCTCCTTCACCAAGACTCGTGCTAAGTATTCGGATGAGGTGCAGATGAGAAGGGGAATGTTTCGCTCGCTGTTCTGCAATATCAGCAGCAGGCTGCCCAAGAGTGCAGTTGAAAATGTCAACGGAGTTTCGGCCCTATCAAACGTGAGAGACAGTTTCATACTGGCTTGTGCACCGTTGGATACCCTCATTATCTTCAACTCAATCCTCGGCCCAAATTCACCGGCATTGAGAATAATTGGGTGTAAAAAATATGTCACCATGCTCGGTGTTTCTCCAGGAATTTGATACCTTCTAGCTGGGACCTCATTAAGTGATTCCTCAGAGGCAAAGATGCGGAATCCGCTCTCGATGTCAACCAAACTGAATTTTGGATCGAACGTCATGAGCCGGTCTGGCTCTATTGCCATTTCATTGAGTTGTACCTCCTCATCCGTCAGGGTAAGCTCGTCACCGAAGTCAAGATTGGGTACGGTGGGGTTCCATTTCGGTGTAATACTGTCGATCAACATCTTCGCAGTTTCAACACATTGCCCAGGATGGTCGCAATCGAGTACTGTTCGATCTCGAAGGCATAGTGGGCAGCCACAGTTTTTCCGGCCTATTCCTGAAGGATTTATCTGGTGAGGTTTCCTCAGGTTTATTGTTCTTCGACTTGCAATTTTAAGGGCATCTTGAACCGTTCTGACTTTATGGTTCAATCTCAGGCATCTGGCCGACTCCCGCCGCTTGGCCCGCTGGTATTCATGCTTCTTCGACGCTGGATGTCTCCAAATTGGCATGTTGAGTTTGACTTCGTTGGCTATTGACAGCCCCGTAAATTTCAGGTTGTACTTTCGTGCTGTCAGAATCATTCGTTTAATTTCGTCGGGTAGAGGTGTTCTGTTCGATATCGGGATGTGGATCTCCTGTAGAAACACATTGAGAATTTCACCGGGTCTAATGTTCAAGTAGCTCTTTTCTAGGAAGTTTGCCAGGATATAGTCCACAAAATAACACCACAATGGACGGTCGTCTCCCTGTGTGAGATAAGCTTGTAGCATCCAAAGATCAATTGCTTCATTTCTGGCCGGAATGTCTAGAATTTTCTTCCCGCCCTCAAGGAGGTCGAGACTCATGGTTTCATGCGCCACCCGAGCGGGCTTTCCTTCCCATAGGAAGACATGTTCCATTCGTATCAGTGTCTCTTCAATCTCCTTGGGCATGCCCTGTACTCTGGTTAGGTACTGGGTTCGACCTCCGATGACCATGTTTATGATGTGGCGTTTGCCCTCAAGACTTGGTGTTGTAACTCTCCATCCTTCAAGGCCACTGGCAATTTTTTCGACCACTGTTGGCCAGGGTGTAATGTATGGGACCCCGTTCCCAATCCATGCTCCTAATATTCGGCATGTCTGTCCATCCGGCAAGATTTTGATGGACTCCGAGATTCCACCAATGTGGTCCTGGCTGTTGATCCGTCTTTCGTGTAACACCTTTGCTCGATACCGAGCACTCCCGAAAGGTAGAATTACCGTTTTATTTTGGTTGAATTTTGCCGTTGAGGCAGCACACCACAGGCTCAGAATTTCCCAGAGCGTCTTTAATGAGTCCTGGGATGAAAGGTATATCGAGGTATCGTCCGCAAACAACGACACTACCAGGTTTTGGTTGGTTCCTGGTAGTCTGACTCCCTTGAGATCTGAAGTTCGTATTAAGCAGGCCAGGGGTTCAATAGCGAGATTGAATAATAAACAGGACAGTGGATCCCCTTGTCTCACCCCACGAGTGACCATGAATGGTTTACTGGTTTCACCGTTGATGATGACTACTGTTTCTGCATTGGTATAAAGGTTCTTGATTGTGTTGCAGAACTTTTTGGGGAAGCCCATCTTCTGTAGTACACGTAGTAAATAGGAGTGGTTAATCCGGTCATAGGCCTTCTCCTGGTCCAGGGACACTATGACCCCATCCTCTTCTGCGGCATCCGCGTAGTTCAAGAGGAATTTTGAAAGTTTAACCTGGTTTTCAATCTTCCTACCCTTCATGAATCCAGCTTGGTCAGGATGTACCAGCGAAGGTGCCACATTCATCAACCGTAAAGAGTATCCCTTCGTCATCAGTTTGTAGTCGCAATTGAGCAGCGTGACCGGACGATAGTTACTGATTAAAGATTTGTCTCCCTTCTTAAAAATTGGGCAAAGCCACCCAGCATTAAATTTACAGTGTTTAACCATGCCATGATCCTCAATATCTGCATATAGCTTGTGAGAAAGCCTAGCACATCGAACAGGTTTAGGCTGTTTGCCTTGCCTTGCCGGTATAGTATGTCAAGCAGTTTGTAGAATTCAAAGGGAATGCCATCGATTCCGGGAGCCGTTCCGTTGTTTGAGAGTCTCAGTGCAGCGCCGATATCTTCACTTGTCAAATATTTGTCCAATTCATTGAATTCGGACTCTGAGAGGTGTGCATCACACTTTTCGAGTGTGATTTCAGTTGCCATAAGTCTCCCATATTCATCGGGTAGGTCTCGGGATTGAATTGAGTCGTGGTAGTCACGTGCCATCTTTGCCATTCGTTTCGGCCTTGTTTCGTAGCGTGGAAGATCTGAATTCGTGGCTCCTTCAGCTTTGAACTCGGGTATTGATTCCTTGACATGGTAGCCTTTGGCAGACATCGTCCACGATTTTGTTCGCAAATTCTCGCCCTCGACATCGTAGCGTCCCTCAGAGACCGCTTTTTGACGTTCTGAGTCTTCACGTATCTGCTCTGCAATTTTCTGTTCCAGCATATAGGCAGCCAACGACCGGTCCTCAGGCGGCATATCCTGATCATGCAGCACAATATTCAATTGGGCCTTCCAGGTTCGTATTTTTCGGGTTGAATCATCGGTGATGAAGCGTGAACAGTGCTTCGCATACGTCGTTATATCTAGCTTGAATTTCGCCCACAAGGTCTGTATATTATTTCCAGGGTCACGTTGTAACTTTTCCAGGTTCTCAAGGTCACTAACCAACTGTGCTGCCAGTGCCTGAACATGACACATAAATTTCGGAGTCTTCAGTAAATACAATGGCATTGACCACCTGCCGGGCCCAGGTTTCTCCTCTCTTCTCCCTGTTAATTGGGTTATTACCAGTCGGTGATCACTCTTCACAGGGCAGTGTTTAATTTCCCAACCACGGAAGTGTTTGAATCGCTGGTTGTCAACGTTAAATCGGTCAAGCCGCGAGTAGGAGTCATATGTCTCCTGAGTCTCTTTATTTGTCCGATGTTGGACACAGGTATAGTCTCGTATATCTGGGAAGGTTGTGCGCCATCCATCTTGCCAACGGAATAAAATTTTCAGTCTCTTAAAACTTTCAGGGACCACCTCAGCAATCCCTGAGTTTCGATCCAGGGGGTCCTCCACAAAATTCCAATCGCCCAATGCAGTCGTTGGGAACGGGAGAGTTGGGTCCTCAGCCCACATTGTCCAAAGTTCTTTCCACATTCTGTCCCTCTCCTCTGGGCGGTTGGGCGCATATATATTTAAAATGTTCAATGATTCACCATTATTCCACGGAATAACTATCATATATGCCCGCCCGGGAATCAGTTCATGTTCCCGCACGTTGTCTGTGTCGACAAATTTCTTATTCAGAACAAAGGCCACCCCTGCGGTCGAGCATGGCTTCTCTGGATGGGCCGAGTGGTAGAGTCTGAACCATCGCCCGAAGATGTTGTTAAATTGTGTAGCTGATTCAGTATCAAAGTGAGTCTCCTGTAATCCGAGGACACCGAGATTGTTCGTGTCAATCGTTTCCTTGAGGAATTTGAACTTGTGGTTACTGTTGTGCATTGAGATGCCCGAGTCACGGCCGGCGATGTTCAATGAACCAATCGTTAAATTTGCACGTGTGAATTTTCCCGACTTCAGGACGCGGGGAGGTTTGTGTCTCCGTCGTATATCTATATTGTCATTTTCCCAGGTGGGAATCTCAGGATTCTGAGGTGCGCTATCTGAGGCGCTAGGTTGCGAATGTTGATTCGTTGAATTGTCTGATATACATATGTCAGAGTCCGTGTTGTTAGTTGAATTCGCTTCTGTGTTAAAATTGTTTAAACTCGGACCGTTCACCACCTTGACATCGCCCATATGTACATCAGACTGTTGGTCCATACCTTCAACAATATTTGTAGGTTGAAGCATCTCCGGCTGGAGAAATACCCCCCTGCTAGGAGGCAAATGCCCAGTCGAAGTACGAATACTGGGGAAGGTATTGACCCGCTGCTCTTCGCTTGGATCTGCAACAGTCAGAGCAACAGAACCGTTACAGAAGGGGCCACTTGTGTGGTAGCCAGGGATAGACCCCTGGGTACCCTGACTCCTGCTGATTTCGCATTCTGAACTCGCAGCCAGCAAGCACTCGCGAGAGGGAGATACCACTTCCCCGGAACCCTCCCGTGATCCAGGAGGGCCTACGGTATTAAA
>JARGXW010001441.1:0-21003 GCA_029204085.1 Mycena sp. CBHHK59/15 | reverse complement strand
TGAGTTTGAGGAAACAAATGTTGGCTTTTCATTTCTTTCCGTATTGTTGACATTATTGATAATTCCCTCTGTAAAGGGCAAGGATCCGATCAGGGTGTGGACTGCACTTGCCAGAGCACAGGAGAACTTTCCAGATTTGCGGTCATGATACTCAAGGTTGTCGTAAATCAAGCCGGCTGTGAACGTGTATTTTCGGATGTTGGCAACATAGAATCGCCACGCCGCAGTCGAACCGCATTGGCAAAGCTCGAGAAAATTACCAAGGCATGTTCAATTGCTTGTATCTGCTATATAACTCACAACTGGCTGTAGATTAACGCCGGAATCAAGGCAGAACATCTTGCAGAGGGTTTTGCGCCTGCACACCGTGGACGTAAGAACCACGAGTCCGTAGAAAAGTTGTTAGCTGTCCCTCGCTACCGGGATCTGCTTGACGACCAGGAGGACGAGGACGAGAGCGAGCGTGGAAGGGCTCTTGTCTCGTCATCAGCTGGCTGGAGGACAGAGATGGCTAAGTGGATTTCAGATGTCCGAGCGGCCGAAGCTGCGGAGCAGGCAGATGATTCTGACAGTGACGATGACACCCCGATTGCTGGCAGCTCAACAGCCTCCACCTCTCGTCTTACCCGCCCCAAGTCCCGGAAATGGGTAAAGACCACATTGGCCGTGCTCTTTGGTGGCGCATCGAAACCCATTAGGAAATTTACCGACGATGACATTGATCAGGAGGCGGCATTGATGGAGGCATTGGCAGAGGCCGAGGAGGATGCCAGGCCGGATGACGGGGCAGTGGAGTGCTCGGATGACGAGTATATGCCGTAGAATTGACTATTCTTCCACCATACATGGTATACAATGCTTTATACGCTCGCAATCAAGCGTAGGAAACTATTTCCTAAATTGGAAATAAGGCCTTAAGTCTGCCCTTAAGATTAAGCCTTAACCCTTAATAAGCCTTAAGGGACCCTGGGCCGGGTTCTTAAGCCTTAATTGCCAACACTGGAATTCCCTCCCCCATCAGAGCTATGCGCAATAAGCCCATCACGGAGCCGAAAGTTTTCTACTCCATTTTCTGCTGCTGGATCCGCAACACAGAGTCACAGACTCAAGTTTGGCGCCTTTGATGCCATCACTAAGCCTTAATTAAGGGTTAGCATCATCCTCGGCCAAGGTTAAGCCTTAACTTTAAGGCCTTAATAAGGCTTATGTGAACATAAGCCTTATCCCTTAAGGCGAACACTGGCCGAAACACTGGTCCCGTGTGGGGACAACAGAGAGGCAATGGAAAGCAGAAGACGGCGAGAGTGTAAAGGAGCGGAAACGGGTTCCGGCACAGCCGGTGGAGCGGTGGAGCAAAACGAGACTCACCGTCAAACAAAGGTAAGCAAAAATCGAGGAGCCCCACTCGATGAAAAAGTGCACACTTTTGAAAACAGCTGTAAATATGATGTTTACCCATCAACTTAACCTCCCATTACCGAGATCGATCTTCCCAACACCCATTACACGGTTACTGGCCAAATCCTATCCTTGGTCCCTTTTGTTAATTTGTCGACACCATTTCATGGGCATGGGATACCAATTTTCGTTGCTTTCGAGTCGGCAAAAGCAAAGCAAGTAAACTCAAGCCTACCTGCGCGCATGCGACATCTCAGTATCTGTGTTAGCGGACGCCTATTCCTTCCCCTCTCCTCACCCGAGCTTATGCCAGCCCGCGCGGTACTTGAAGATATCGGGCATGATGTATTACCCGATGTCGCCGAATGTGTCGAGACTACTTGGGTGTTTGCGGATGCGCACTTGAATCTCTAAAATCCACGCTCCTGGCTCGTGTCCAGGACGATGAAGTGCGCCTGAAAATTCCGGGTACACATTCTCGGATGAAGTGATTCTCAATGCGAAAATGTTTAGATCGCGCGTGGTGTTGAGGATCGTATGCAATAGATATTGCCGACTGATTATCCGGGTAAATTTCATCAAGTACATGCCTGAATTCGATCCTGATGTTACGGGCAAGACCTGGGATACTGCGCAAAAGACAATGATCAATCTTTACGGCTCCTGTGACAAGACTCCGCGCGTTCGACTTCAACAATTGATGGCTCACTCCAAAATATTTCTGATGTTCAACAATATTTGCGAGGATTTCTTGCTTTTGCAGCACCCCTTGTCAAACAGCGCGATATCAGCAATGCCCAGCGAGACTTCTACTTTATCTCTGGTTTGCCGAATGGACTCAAGCAGACGTTCATTTTGAGAGTGCCTGAAGGGCAACGAGTACGTTCAAATCCACCGTCTATCGCTGACAGTATGTCTATTTTGCAGGAGCTTCTCCACGAGGACAGTTTCTTCTCTGGTCTATGGACTTGTGCCACACCCAATCCGAGCCGAGTCGCTCATCAACCGCATATACCCGAGTCGATTCCTGCGAACACAATGCTGAGTCCACCCATCCGATCCGTTTACTTCGATCCCATACCACTGAATATGTCTCAGATCCTTCATACCAACGAACGTCTTAAATATTCCGTACCAGAGCGTGATTCTCCATCGACAATCTCCAGGCTTGCGGCCATTCGTCCTGTTTCGAACGTCGTTGAACAAGAGCAAGGTATGCACCAGATTCACGGTATCGAGAAGGAGTCCTTGTTGGATACTTTTGAGGAAAGTCGAATTTATCATTGCTATTCTGAGCATCCGGCTGACCTTCCTTTGCCGTATTTAAACCCTACTGAGCATTCAATAATCTTGCCCGAGTTGGATTTCGAACTTCTGGAAGAAACGGAGCAAAATTCATCGAAAGTCGACACCATGGGCGACAGTGAGGCAGCCGTTCGACAGTTGGCTCATCTTAACGAGCTATTGCACATGCTGGATCCCAAAGAGCTAAGTCAAAGTTCCTCCTCGTTTTCCATGTTCAGAATCTGCTAAATTCGTTCAGCATTTCCAATGGGGTCGACAATGCGTGCCAAGATCAAGACTCCAGACTGGGATTTCTACACACAGAAGCTGAAGACCACGGACTGAATATATCTGAGCTGAGTCGTTCATATTCGTTAGACTTATCTGAGGCCGATTCTGAAGCCGATTCCGTCACTGATTTATGTCTTGAGACCTTTTTGACCCAGCAAACGTCCAGAAGCTCGAAGTTCCACACGGAGGAACTGAAGACCACATTGAACCCGAGCTGAGTCGTTCACATTCCATTGACATCTCTTCCGAATCTGACGCTGATTCTATGACCGTCCTGCTCCATGAAACGGCTAACAAACTCGAATCCCCGTACCCCGCTGGCCCCGAATCGAGTCTCTCTTGCGACGACAATTTTGACGAAGATATGTGCACCCTTTTTGAGTTATACACCGAGCAATCCGAGTACCGAGAGCAAACTGAGCCTTTTAAACGAGCTGAGCCCCAGCTGTTCCCACTGCACATACCTTACGTTCATGATTTCGTTTCAGAGCTACCTGCGTCGGGTTGCAAATCAATCGAGCCACCTGACGATCCACCGAGTTATCAATAGTCAATTCATATTCCGGAGCTGAGTTTCGCATAGCGCGACCAAGAATCCGAGCTGAGTTCCTATATGCATCGTTGCTCCATGTCCTTTCCTTCACACTTCGCCTCGCATCGGCTTTTTGTGTCTGTTGTTGCCATGTTGCATCAAGGTTATGCTTCGCGTTCAAGCTGCTCACAATTCGAGAATATAGAGCCTCAACAGCATGATAATTCACTCCAAACCGGCCATGATATTCCTCCCTTGACCCCCTCGTTTCCTCCGAACGCGACGCGAGCTGTGTTTCACGCAATGTCCATGCCGGTGAAGCCTCTAGCACCGATAAGCACTGCATTTCCATTCTTACTACATTTTTGACTGTTCTTCTACTCACACTTTGGCTGTTTCAGCGGGATTCCGAGGGCAAAATCCGAAGTTCCTCCAGCGCAATCCAGGGAACTCAGAGTTTTGAAATCCGCCCACAAACTGACGCTCTGGCGATTAATTTGCAGTTGCCCCCACACGGGACCAGTGTTTCCGGTCCGTGATGGGCTTATTGCGCATAGCTCTGATGGGCGAGGGAATTCTGATCCCTCACGCGTGAAAGTGGAATGGGTGCCGATGTTTTTATGCCAGTGCACAGTCGTCGTGCTAATATGTGTACCAGGGAAGTTTCAGAGAATTTAACCCCGCCCTTGGCCAGAATTAATATTTCCCAGAGTCACATGGCGGTCTGAACACACGGACCGATGGGCTTATTGCTATAGCTCTGATGGCCGAGTCGATGCTGTGTTGGGCTGGATGCTTTGCAAGGGCTCAGGCGGCGGGAATCCCTCACGCGTGAAAGTGGAATGGGCTGCATAGTCGCCATTGACGGGGCACAATTTTCTTGCCACGCTCTTTCCAACGGCGGCGTTCCACGTCAAGACTATGGCTCGACAGCACCATCTTTGTCAAAGCTTTGCGATGCTCTGGTTGTTTCACCTCGCAGGTAACGGCGAAAATCCAGTGACTTCTTGACCAATTTCCCAGTGTCTTTGTCCATTTCGAGTCTGCCAACCAGCAGATCACGGACTCTGGAGGACGACGCGATTTCTTCGTCGATCCAAGCCTCCATGGAGTTTTTGACGGCTGTCATGGTGGCTTGCACCGTTTGAATATTCATATTGACGGAAATGTCCAGCTCCACAGGGACATGGAGTCGAGATAGAACGATCCGGAGATCATTTATCCACGAGATTTGGCTTGCACGGGCGAGGGTGAGTGAAGCTTGTAGTGCATTCCACACCGGCCTCTTGTGATCCAGTCCAAGAAGCGCAATCCAGGGAAACTCAGAGTTTTGAAATCCGCCCACAAACTGACGCTCTGGCGATTAATTTGCATTTGTCCCCACGCAGGACCAGTGTTTCCGGTGCGCGATCATCGATGGGCTTATTGCACGTAGCTCTGATGGCCGAGTCGATGCCGTGTTGGGCTGGATGCTTTGCAAGGGCTCGGGCGGTATGAGGAATTTGAAATATGTGATTCTGAGATACAGTCCTGCTCAGAATTGCAAGTGCAATCTAGGGAATATCAGAGTTTTGAAATCCAGCCACAAACTGATGCTCTGGCATGGAAAGCCGGAGTACCACGCTTTTAAGCGACGTCCGGCGTTGGTGCCGAGTGATGGCATGTGATGCCAGCGTCCCTTCCGGTGAGAAGACCCGATGCTGACCTCTCCTATAATTGTTTAGAACCGTAATAGAACGACGACAGATGACGACTTCCTCTGCACTGACAGTGTCGTGCCAGCTCCAGTCGAACACGTACTCGCACTCGCAGCATACTGAAGCACGAATCCAGTCAAATTCCCCATCCCTTCCAAACTCCTCTTCAATGATCCTTCCAGGCCGTGCTTCCTGCATATTAACTCATTGACTCAGTATCAGCTCAAGCTTTTCGAGACCGCCTGCCGTTGTCAAGCGTTGCTGATATATTCTCGACCAAATCAAGTGCCTTTCGAAGCAAGATGCCCCAAATATTGGCACAATGATCCACGATTCAAGTACACGACAAGTTTTGCCACTCAACCCAAATCTTCCGCTTTGGCAAGTGTTGTCGCTCAACCCAAGCCATCCAAAGTGACTAAGTACTGGTATATAAGATACAAGGTACGCGTTTCTAACTTGGCATCTCAAGAACATAAGGACCGGCATCCAGACACGCAAGAACTCATTTGCAAGAACCCTGCCAAGTTGACCGCGTTTCCCGATGCGATTCCTCAAGAATGCGCGACACGATGGGCATGAGGTGTAGGGATACTACGAGTCCTTCAGGTGCGGCATTCGTTGACTTTACATTGGTATGCCGGCGCTCACGGTACATGATTTAGCTTGGTGTGCGCAGATGCTTGGTACAAAACAATTCATCGCATACCCAGACACCATGCACGACATTGCTCGATGAGCTAGAGCATGCCTACGCAGGCAAGATACTCCCCCCGGCGAGCGGTGCGTTTCTTTTGTTCACGTTTACTTGTTTGTCACTTGTCCTAGATACGCCTATCACCGAACAGCAATTGGTTTTCTTGATAGCTATTGTAGAGTTACATGATGTACCGCATTTCGTACATCAATTCAATTCGTATTCGCTTTTTACACCTGGTGAATTAGATATTTAAGAGGATCTTCTGGCTGGGGTTACGCATACGTCCCAGCCGACTCGCCAGCTGGAATCCAGTCCGAGCTAGCCGTGTAGGGAAGATTCTAGAAAAATTCTAACAAAATTCTAGCGCACCCGATCAGGCCTTAGGTAATACTACAGTATTGCGGCAATTTGGTGGTGGATCCTTAAAATACAGTGAGTCAAGATAAGGTTTTTTTTTTTCAACCCGAAGAGCAACGTTCAAACTCCAGAAGCAAATATGCCCAAATAATGGTACAATCTCAATCCAAAACATGTCGAATCAACCCTCTAAGACCACTGGTCCGGGTCCGCATCGGCAAAGGTAGTCCCGATTGCGATCTGGGCATACCACGCCTGCCTAAAGGGCTGTGACCCCTTCATGCCCCCATCGTCGTGCCATCCATTTGCGTAAAGTCCTACATGGAACTCAAAATTGCGGGCATCATCGATGGTTGTGGCTATGTTGAGCTTCTCCAACACTTCCACCCCGTCGAACCAGAGCTTGTAAAACCCTGTGTCGTCGTTCTGCCAGCTCGCCTGAATGACAACCTCGTGCCAATCGCCGGCGGAGACGCTGGCCAAGTTTTTGAACTCGGTGGTCCGCTGCTTGCAAACGGATCCCGTGCGCACGCGGGTCGCAAGCTGGTTGCCGATGATCCACACCATGCTCGCGGGCATCCAGTCGTCGCAACCCGTGTCGGTGAAGTCGGCAATAAACTGACCAATGTTGTACGACTGCGCTGGGCAAAACTGCCAATCGTCCTGCAGGCGGAAGGCGAAACCGTAGAAACCCTCCTCGCCACGGTGGTACCCTTGGAAATGGTGCACCTCAGAGTGGTATCGGCCGGTATAGCCCGGGGTGTATGTCTGCGTCACCTCGATGGCCGTGCTGCTGTTGCCATAGACGACGTCGCTCACTTGGTCCACTGTCCCTTTGTTTTCCTTGAGCACAAAGTCCCAGCCCGCTGGGGTAGTGCCTCGGTTAGCGAAGGTTTGCGTGACCGAAGCCGTGGCGTAGAAGGCGGTCAGGACAACGATGAGGAGAGGCATGACCTGCATGATGATAACTGTTTGAATCGATTGAGTTTGGAGGTATTGAAGAACTGTTGCCCGAGCACAGGCTTAAATATTCGCTGAGGGTTTTTTTTTCAGCTTCGGCTTGAATTTCGTCGTGAGAAAGATGAATTGCCGAACACTCAAGTGCAAGTTTTCCCCCCATATAACAAGTCTCGGCGACGTGTGGAACTCGGAAAAGCGAGCCTGAGCGCAAAAAGTGTTTAATTTTACGGAGTCCGGTTGTAGTCTCGGTGAATACCGGTCCAATCTCCAAGTACTGAATCTGAAGACCAGTATGAAGCACTGAATCAGTGCTTCATACGAGGATATAGGAAATGGGACACTACGACACAAGTGTCAAACTCTCAGAAAATTCGACACGACCCGAAAATCAGACACATACTTCAGAAACCACAGCACATTTCAGAACTGGCGACACATTACATTACCGTAATCACAAAACACGACATACTTTTACAAAACCCGACACACTCCATTCCGTAGCGGACCCGGAGGGATGGCTGGTAACGATTTCTGGAGATATGGAATCAGCCCCTTGGATCGGAATGGCACGTTCTTTCATCAAACGCATGGACACCGCAAATCGACCCACGGTGAATGAATTCTTAATGAAGGTACTCCGAGTATGCCGCCGGCATGCGATCGAGTTGGTGGTTCACATTTACTCGCTTTCCTGTCGCTGACGTACCCACAGGGGTCTCAAGAAAGCAGTAAAGCCTCACGTCGACGAGGATCAATGGAAACGATTTGAAGGTTTTGTATCCCTCAAGACCCCGCAGGACGTGCAAGAATTCAGCGACTGGGTCTTTTCGCTCAACATTGCCACAATAAGTGGTATGTCGTGTCTCAAACTTTCGAATACAGCCTGCACCTACATCTCTCATCGCTCATAGCGTGGTGGAACCATAAGCTCAACCACAAATGGATCCTTCTAGGGCTGCTCGAGTGTCTGTCCGGTCTCTCACACGAGGACTGGCTGACGACCCCATTTACATCGAACGGGAATGAAACCCAGCATCACTGGACGAACTCGCAAACTGGGATTGGATTGAATGCAAGGGAATGCATCCTGAGGTTTCGATACGCAGTTGTTTTTCAAATTTGGTCACTGATTGAATTTGTAGGGCGGCGAAAGCTGATCGCGCCGTGGGCGAGCAGTTCAAAGCGTCCCTCGAAAGCGGTGTTATGACTAATTCTCGCAACGAATTGAGTCATCGCACTGCACGCAATACGAAGCGTCACACCAGTGCCATTCAGAAGGCTCAGCAGGCGCACACAGGACAGAAGAAGATCGCGGAGCTCAGGGCTCAGCTTGCCATCGCTGTGGCCGAGGCCAAGGTATGCTTATCTCCTGCTACATCCTTCGCATTCGATACATCTAATGCAACCGCAGACCAGCTCATCTGGCGTGGTTCGCGTAACGCAGAGGAGCAAGACCAAATCTCTTGGTACTCTGTTCTCTTGCTGTTTCTCTCATTGAATTGATTCAATCCTCCACAGTCGCCAGTGCTCATATTAAGGGCAGTGCTTCTACCCGGCCGAAGCGACCCGAGAAATCGGCTGTGATTCAGGACGAGCTCGAAGGTATTGAAATGATGACTGCACCGGAAGGTACAGATCCTTTCATTTCTGCGTCCTCCTTGACTTATCTATTCTGGGACTTTCGAGTTGCAGTTGGTAGTCTTGACGGCGAGGGCAATCCAAACTTACCTGACTTGGCTGAACCAGTATCTGAGGCAGCCAACATCGAAGACTGGCCCCCACCACTGAGCAACAATACACTCAGCCCACTCAGCGAGAGCGGTGAGAGTTACTGTCGGCCACAACCCCAGTTTAACTCAGATGCCATTTCGAACAGTTCACCTACCCACACCGGAGCTCGACACTGCTTTACCCCGCCAGTCTCCTCCTCAGCCGCCATCCTCCCCACGCAGATCGTCACGAAAGCGCAAGATCTCTATTACAGATGAAGACGCTCCTGCGAAGAATGCCAAGATCAGCGGAAGCCCTGGCTTCTGATGGACCTTCGAAGTCGACAAAACCCGTCACGAGCCGGCGAGTAATTCCCAATCTGCATTACATGTCTGAGTCTTACGCTTTGTGTAGTTCCAAGCGGAAGAGTAAACCCTGGGGCGTCAGACACACTGACGACCAATTCTATACCAGTTTCGAATTTCTTGCTAAGTTTCCGGAAGAGTATCGCGAGATGTACGGCGACGCAGAGCCGGCATGATAATTGATTTATTTGGACTTCAATGGTCACTAATCCTTACCCACTCCCACGTTCATTACCTATACCACTCCGAGTATTTTACGGTACATCTCATATATTGGAGCTTAATGTTAATTTCCAGTTATTGGTATGAACTCTGACAGTTTGACTGCATAATTTGCCGCTCCGGGTTGGAGCAGCAGTGGAACAGTACGTTGTTTCGCGATGTCTTGTAAATAATATCTTGAAAATAATGCTAACTCAGCCTAACTGTGGGTGTACTATGTGGAGGGTCAGACAAGGTCATACAGGCTAGTGGATCGGCGTAGATTATCAAGGTCGTTGATGAAGAAGAAGAAGAAAAGCCAGGTGATCACGAAGATCGTTGCTAGCGGGTACATAACGACCATCGCCGGCTTTGGGTTGGTTTCCAGTTGTCTGCCATGTACCAGGCATCGGATTGGATTGAAATTCCTTCCTTTATGAATTGTTGGAAAATGGTGGTCGACAATAAGTTGCCGCGCAATTGGTCATGTTACCGCGTTGCAGCTGTGCTGGCAGAGGCAAGGCGTTCGGGCCGATAAGTGGCTGTGCTAATCAGTGGCTGTGGTACCTCGCATCATTTCCCGTAGATAGGCGGCGCAGGCCGCGTAGACAGTCCCCAAGCTTGCCTCGTGTCCCGGCAGTGGTTTTGCATACTGTGTCGGAGATGCAAAGCTTGAGAACGATCGGGTTGGTGATGTGTCGAAACCGGTGAGCGGCAAGGCAATGTGTCGAGTACATACAACTTTAGTAGGATAGGCATTCAATGGACGCCTATCGTGCAGTTGAATGCCTATCGCGCAATTAAATGCCTATCCTGGATGCTTAAACGCCTATCACATGCTTGACTGCCTAACAAGTCACATCGGTGACATGAAAAGCGACTTTGTATTTTTGAGCCGATTTGGGCCTAGTGATGTGCAGGGCCCGGCTCGGCCTGAATGCCCGGGCTTGGGCTCGGCTTAGGCGGGCTCGGGCTTCAGATTCTTGAGGCCCGAGCCCGAGCCCTGGGTGCCGGGCCTGAAGCCCTGAGCCCAGGCCCAAGCCCGGGCTTTTTCATAGCCAAGAAAAAGTGTGCTGGAGCTCTCAAGAGATGTGCTGAACAGTGAAGCCGGACCAGCCAAAGACAGTACACCCAAACAAGACCGTGGCTGGCCGCGATGTCAACAATAATGCCGCGACTATGGTTTGTGCCACAAATGATCGGCCCACATTGGTAGTCAATGCCGAGCCTGGCGATCAGTTTTCGAGTCTACACATCAAGAAGGGTATTTTATTGCTTATACCAGCCGGAAGGGGCCGTGAGGGCAAGAAAGCTTTGCCGATAAATATATATATGTAGGCCCGGGCCTGCGAGGCCTGGCGGGCCTGGAATTTCTCAAGCCCGAGCCCTGGGCCCTCCAAAGCCCTATGTCGGGCTCGGCTCGGCTTGATCAAGCCCGGGCCCGGCTCGGCTCGGCTTGCGGGCCTGGGCCGGGCCCTGCACATCACTATTTGGGCCTCAAAATCTCACCGTCACCGTCATGTACCAACATGTTCAGTTCAGGACCTTCTGTCACCTGTCACCTGAACATTTGGTCGAAATAGTACAGTGGAATGTCAAGTAAGTTTATGAGGCAAGATTCTTCCCCAAGCCCTTGAAGATGTGCGCCGAGTGCCGCAGATAAATGGTATGTGCCGCACTCTTCGTGTTGTGTGCACTGCATCTGAACAATCCCGTGGTCACACAGGGGGGAGAAACCCTCGGTGGATAGGCATTCATGAAATGATAGGCATTTGTGAAGCAATAGGCATTCACCTGCATAATAGGCATTTTTTTATAGTGATAGGCATTAGCCCCATCAATAGGCATCATCCAATGCCTATCATACTAAAGTTGTCGTGCCTCCAATGTGTCGGGGTTTAAGATATGTGTCCGCCTTCTGAAGCTTGACAGGTGTGTCGTAGTGTCGCGTTTGGGGGAGCCTCCTTCATACTGGTCTTCAGATAGCTCGTGACGCTGCTCGTCTGGCAAATCCGCTCCCGATGGCCATTGAAGTTGCTCATTTTTAGGACTTTTTTCGCGGTCTTGTCGTGAATGGGAGTGCCAAGGAAGGTAGGCTCGTGCCTACAAACCGCAAAAATGTGGCAGGCACTTTTGCCATAGGCAGGCTGGTACTTCTCGGACCTGTCAATTAAGGAAGAGGCTCTGGAGGGCCCAGATGTCTGCTCTGTTCCATGAGGCGGGTCACTTATGTATGGTGCAGGCCACCTAGCTGCTGCTACCCCGTGCTCGAGATTTCCCGAGCTTTTCCGGCCCGAGTTGGCCTCTATTCTTTATCCCTCTCACAGACAAATCAGATTCCCCGAGTTCGGGATATGGCATCAGAGCACCAGTGCGTCACCACTCCCCAATTCATGGATACTGAATGACTATGGTCCCCGGCATTCAGAAATGCAGAACAATTCAGCGACACGGACTTTGAGTCAGAAGAGCCTGTTCACGCAGCGCACACACCCTCCACCATCCTTTCGCCTCCTTCAGCGACGAACAGGGACAATATCCACCCCAAGTGGTACCTCCGTGCCATCATGTACATGGTTGCTTTTCTGTACACTCAGCACCGGGTTACTTTTATTGCATCTGGTGTCATCCTTCTCTGTCTTGGCTTCATCTTCTCCAGTCTCTCTGGCAATCTCACCGGTGGCATCACAGTGCCGCATACGCTCCAAACTGTGTTCTCCCGACTCGAAATCAAGATCGCTTTATTGTACATCCTATTTGCTTCCGCTGCCACCGCGTTTTTGAAACTACGATCTTGACGAGTACATGCTGCCCAGAGTGCGACGAGGAAATTTTCGGGGCAGCAAATGCACAGGCTTCAAACTAGTCGGAGGGCGGAGATGGAGGAGGCGGGAGGAAGAAACGACAACTATTCGTCGTTGCCCCAATCCAGTTGCTTTCATCCAGCCTTCGAGACTTTTTCGTGCGTCCTGGGATGGTCCATGAGGTAAACAAGTGGAAGACTCGGAAAGTGAAACGACGCGAGTGGGGAGCCTGCAGGATGGCAATGTATGGAAGACGATTGAGGGACCTGATGGCAGGCCATTTTTCTTTGGGCCGGAGGCAAATAGAGAAATTCGCATTGGAGTGACGTTCAGGTATTTTTCGTCGGCTCCCTAATATCTTACTTCTGGGCATATAAAAGGGGTGAGCCAATTGCAGAGCTTTCACCATCTTCCTCTCCACCACCCACTTCCTCGGCAACCATGTCCAGCTTAACCGACATTTTCAGCGCCACTGCCCAATCCTCATTTGACTCCTCCCCGCTCTCCGACCGCTTCCGTGAATTCAACAAGGTCCACTCGGCCTTGAAACGAATGAGCAAGCGCTACTTCCATCTCGAGCTTCCCACTCTCGATTCCGTTGTCCTCGATGCACGCACCATTCGCACCTACACCGACTACAACCTAGCACTATGCACTGGGGAATCTATCCCCGAGCTCGCACCCGCCTTCTACCTCATATTTGCGAAGGCCATGAACAAGCACGATGACTCGGGCTATGCTTGGGCGTACTTCGAGGACGGTGTCATTGTATTTGAAGACAAGATGACTATTGCCGACCCGGAGTCATTTTGTGTCAGGGACCACGAAACCACCGACCGTCTCTTGGGAAGGGACGAGGTCGCGGTTACCCGCCAGTACTTCGAGAACTCCGAGCGCCTTGTTTATCAGCAGCAGCTGCGGGAGACGAGGTATTGGAAGGGACGGCAGGAGAAGAAGGCTGTTGTGGCGGGCGATGTGCCTGATGTGCACTCGAAGGAGGCGAAGGCCGCATTTGCGAAGAAGCGCAAGGGCCTCGAGGACGCTAGCAGAAGCGTGCCAAGGATGGGAAGAAGCCCACCGAAAGCATGGGTGATCATCAACGGCGTTCTTGGTGCGGTTCACCGCTTGTTTCATCGGCGCGACTCGAACAGGGGCATGTAGCTCCACATTGCGGAGCTTCTGCTCGAGCTCTGCAATTCGTTCATCCTTGGTTTGGTTAGGTCGAGAGCCAGCGGCTTTGAGCGGGCTCGCAACAACAGCCGGTGATCCTGGGTCGGTCACCAGCTCCACATCCTTTGTGATGTTCACTCGCTCAGGAACCTGGAAGAATCCCGGAGGAGTGGGGAAGCTTTCTTCCTTAATCATGCGGTTGATTTCCGCGTAATTGTCGATCGCTTCGCGTTGCGCTTGAAAATCCCTTTCACTGAAACCCTCGAGAAAGCTAACATCACCCCAATTTCTGGGATCAGCGCCTTTGCCCTTTTCTCCTGAGGGGCCTGCAACAGTAGGGGAAGCTGGGCTGAGAGAAACCAGTCGCTCCACTGCGGGATTCGGATCTTTCCCGGCCGTAGATTCATTCTCCACATGGATTGGAGCTGCAACTACACCCGAGATCACATGGTAATTTCCATCAACACGGGTGCGTCAATGTCAGCCGCCGGCCTGGCACCATTCGCCAAGGCCGTGTAGCGACGAGCGAGAGCTTCCAGCTCCTCGCGACTCATCTCGTTCTGGGCATGCACAACAGTAGAGGGAGTGCTGACTCGTCCAGTGGTAGTATCAATTTTATTATTAATGGTATCCACACTACCAGCTGATGCAGATCGCGCACGATGCGTCCGCGCAGTCTGACGAGTGACAGGGGTCCAGCCCCCATCATCTCCATCCTCAGGACCAGTAGTCCCGAAGTCGGCGTCCCTTCGGAGAGGAGTGAGCTCGGAGTACGAGCGCCCAGCGTCAGAGACGCTGGGATAAAGACCACGCTCAGAATGAGCGGGTTCCCCAATCACCGCGGTGCTGTACAGCGCGGCTATGGGGCTGGCAACGTCTTGATCGTTGTCTTCACGCCCAGAGGTGTGCTCAGAGGAAGACGAGACCGGAGAGGTGCCAAAGATGGGCGGCGGAGCCTGGAAGATTCCAGCTCTGGTTGCTGCCCGGGTATGATGATTCTGAGTAGACATTGTAGTTAGATAGCCGGTGGTTGTGTCGACTGCAAAGCGGGAGGTTCGAGTTGATCAGACTAGAAGGGACCAGCGAGGCAGAGACAATATCGAGCTGTTAAAAATATGTGACGAAGAGCTGAGCTAGTTTCGGCACACGAGTGTTGGGTGGTCGGACCAACGAGGTAACAGGCGTAAAAAGAAGATTGACCGAGTCTCTAACTACGTACAAACAGGGTTATATACTACGATCAGGTGGCTATGTAAGGAGTGAAACAAATAGATGATAAATAGGTGATGCGAGGTATAGTCCGACAGGACGGCTAAAGAGTGTGTGACGCGAGATAAGATAAAGAAGGTACTTAGGGGCTATTCCAAATAAGGTAAGTAAGTTCAAAGTAAATTGTAGAGGGACGCGCCCGTTACATCGCCGCTCTCTCAACTTTCTCATCTTTCTTCTGTTTCTTCTTGGCCTGCTCCACTATAGCTTCATCTTCAAGACGCCGCTTTGGAGCCGTGGCTTGAATGATGCGTGGTAACTGAAACCGCGTAAGAACCACAGTGCGTACAAAAATAAGAACTTCTGTACTGGACAATCGGCCGCTTCGATAGTATTGACAGCGGCCCGGATGAGATCATCGACCCAGAGAACCAGAATTTTGTTGGCGCCTGCGTTTCCAGTGATGTGATCGCGAAGCACCGTGGTCACTTCCTCCAACGCAAGCCCGCGGGATTTGTATTTTACTTCGATAGTTTCGCCAGCTCCGGTACGACGAGCACCGAAAGATACTTCGAGTGAGTGGCTGACGACTGATTTGACACAGCCGGTGTCTTTGACTTTCTCTGGATTCGGCGTGTAATCCAAGAAGTTGTGGGCATCCCCAATGGGAATGTCGTCAGGCAGGGCCTTGAACAAACGCAGTAGATACTTGAGTTCTTCGTCATAATATGTGACCCCAGAGCCAGACATGAGCGAAGTGCAGGAGCGGACGAAATTTTTCGTCGCCCTCGCGACGAAATTGATTCGCGGCTCTGATGTAATAATAAACGGGCCATTTGGGCCGGACCATTTATAAACAGGTTTATAAACGGCTGTTTATAAACCGGTTTATAAACCGCCTTAATATACAAGACCATAGCCGACAAAGACAATGGCTGGCATTTCTCAGCCGCGAATACATCTGCCGAGCAGCTGCAGAACTTTCGAATTGAAGATATGGCAGCTCGAATGAAGACTCTGGCCCCTGAGCTGTGGGACATGCTCGGCCTCTTGCTGTCGGCCAACCGTCAGACCAGTCAAACCGACGTTGATGTGGATGATCCGATGGACCCAGATTCACAGGAGGACACGCCGACCCACCAAGCTCAAAAATTTGCTGAAAGGCGGGAAGCCCTTATTGTGATAGTGAGTCTTGGGCGGAACTCAAGGAATAAAATTTATCAATGCTGGCGTCAGAAAAAAGTTGTCATGATAAGTGTGATGATGCAAAGCACAAATAAAAGGTGCAATGCACTCGAAAGTGTATTCGGCATTTTTCTCCATGCCTCGAATACCCCGTCCAAAGTCATTGAGACTCTGGCTCACATGGGAATCTCCATCTCAACCGATGCCATCGATAATGCGATCCGCGCACTCTCCCATGAAACTTATTACACGCTCCGGGCTATGGGACAAACACTCCTTGCCGGGTATGCCTATGACAATTTCGACATCAATTTCCCAGGACTTGTTCCCACCGTCGAGAAATCTACAGATACACTCACCCACATGACATCCATAGGGCTCATCTTCATGGAACACGGTGTCAAGCCCGATGACCTGCATTGCTCTGAAGAACTGTGGGCCAAAAATCCCCTTAACCCCTTGTTTGACGCCAGCACCGCACCCCCACCACGCACTGTCATCGATTTGGAGGGACTTCATCCGGAGGCTGACCATGTCTCTGGATTGACTCGCCGAGAGCGATTTAATTCTTGGCTTTTTCGGTCCGACCTGGTCGAATATGGGCCACCTTATTTTCTTGACTTCTCTGCTGCTCTCGGGAAACCAGAAATGGTCGAGCAGATACCCGTCGTAAAAATGCGGTGGGCACCCGCACGGTCCCTCGATATAAAGCAGTCCACCGTTGCTGGCAATCTGCAGGCCATTCCCGAGTTTCTCGAACAGGGCGGAGTTGGTGATCCTTCGGAGGATAAAGAAGGCAACTGGGAACGCAATGTCTTGTCGATCATCTTATACGTGGTTTTACTCCACGGGGACCTCGGTACGGGGGAGCGTATAATGTCATGGTCTATATGACCACCCACCTGTGTATGCATGTCTATAGTGGGCTATCAATGTCTATAAATCTGAGCTTCCACTATTAGTGTATACAGGGCAGCAGGAGATATATTATTCTGTGGACAAGGGGACAGGTAGAGAGCCAAGGAGAGTCACATGCAACATGCATAAGTAGCCATGGACTTTGAGGAGCAGGAGGCGCGCCGGATCAGGGATGATCCCGGCTGGAGTCAAGTCGACTACATGTGTGTTACCGATTTTCTTCCCACCGTGGTTTGGGAAAATATATCCTGTGTCAGCGCCGTGAGGGTGTTCTTGCAAACACCGTCACCAATGGCACCGTTCCTGTGTAACACGAGTCAGGCCAATATGTCACTAGAACGGAGATACCAGGCTTACACGGTCCATCGCGGGTCTGTAGAGAGCAGACCGTAAGCTGGTGGAGAAATTTCAACACGTGAAAGCGCGTCTGTTACCGGCTCAAAAGGCTGCCCGCCAAAGAGGATGGTGACATGGGAGGTGATGGCGCAGACCACAAGCTCCGTAGTTGGAGCCTGTACTACACACGGTGCTGTGCGGAGGCGTGCACTGATGGTGTCCTTCCAAGCGTCGACACTGCGGTATGTGGGACGGACAATCTCGACCTACTACAGTGCGCGGCATCACATCACGCCTCCGGATTTGGCAGTAAACAGCCAACAACATTGCAAACGTTTCTACATTTTTCCGTCACTAGTAGTTAAGTAGAAAACACATTTAATGAGCTCTAGTATACCTAAAGTACCCGTGGTGTGGTCCTCAAAGTGAACAAAGAACATTTTATTTTTGAGCCGCCGAAAAAATGAAACAGCCCCTATTGATGCCATCAATTTCCTTTTTGGGTAGGGTTATCGCCAGGTGCACAATGATTGCGGTCGTGTTTTCTGATCCTGCAGCTGCCCCCACATTGCTGGTCCATGACTAAGTCACCTCACTTGAAGCCTTGTCCTGACGCTCGTGTGACAGTTAGTCGGCCACAGTATGGGTGGTCGTGCATGCTTGCACCCAGCTCCTGGAGCATAAATTCCGGATATCGGGTGTCGCAGTCCTGGACATCGTCGAAGGTACACTATTTTCCTCGTCGCTCTTCACTCATTCACCTGCCGTCACCAGGGTCTGCAATGGAGGTGCTCCCGCACATGCACAACCTCCTCAATGCATGCCCTGACGGCTTCGACTCCTCCGAGGCCGCGATCGAGTGGCAGTGCACGCGCTTCCTCCCTGCCCTCGACGTGCGCTAACCGCTTGCCCCGGATAGCGTCAAGACCAAGACGATCCGCAACACCAACTCTGCGCACTTATCCATCCCGGCGATCATCGTTCCCGCCGCAACGCCCTCCCCCGACTGCGCCACATACCAGTGGCGCACGCCACTGCGCTCGACGGCGCCATACTGGCCAAGTACGCACATCCACCCCCACTCCTCCGTGCAGTGACTGACATTCCCTGTGTGCTAGACTGGCTCACCGGCCTCTCCGGTGCCTTCCTCGCAGCGCGCACTGCACGCCTCCTCCTGCTCGCCTTAAACGGCGGCGCTCTGTGAAAATGGTCCTTGTGCTAACCTTCTTGCGCTCATGCCCGGCCTCTGTGCGGAGCTACTCGTCCTGCCCATCCAGCCTCTGTTCACTAACATTTCTGTCACCATCAACTGGTGCAGACTTATAGGTGTGCGCTTTGTATCATCATTTACCTTCACTGATGTTTTATGCAGGGCCACTCAACAGCATCTACTCTTCTATATTCTTACCTGGTAAGTTTTCGTTGCAACTAGTTTCATCAATCTTCCGCTTACTGATTCGCCAATTCCCAGTGTTGCCATGGTCCCTGAATAGCTGGTTTCCTTGTAAGTTTCGTTTCGGCTGCCACTTATTCCTATGATTTTATGTCGTTCTCAGGGTGGAATTGTTTTCTAGGCCAGCGAGGTGCACATTGGACGGATTAGCAGAGATGTGTTAGTATGGCCTAGGTACTTGAAGGTCTTGCTGCTGGGGGAGAGTGTGATGAGGTGTGCGCAGTGCTGTGTGGATATTGCCTGTGATGTCTTGTTACCTTGTTCATAGCTGTTATATTGTATGTACATAGATGAATTTAATGGATTTTCGTTGCCTCTCATGATCTTTTGTGAATCAAGTGGGATCTAAATGAAGGATGACCTACTGCGAATGGGCCCGAATTAACCCAAATTTTGCCAAAATTGTGCAGAATTGGCAAATGCACGATAGGATTCTGAGAATTCAATTTGTGAACCATTTGGTCAAAATTTTGCAGAATTGAACTAAATTCTGCCAATTTTGCCGAATTGGACCAGATTCAGGAAAGAGGGTTTTCCTGATGGAGGCGAACCGTTTCAACTCATCTAAAATCCTTGTGCTATGTGATTTGTGCATCAATTCGGCAGGTTTGTAGCACAGAACGATTGCCCTTGCCGTAAGTATTAGGGCTTTGTGTGGGACATTCACATGTGACTGCATTTGACAGATTTCGATTTTTCGTTTGTCCCAAGGTATCCAGGGCTTAGCTGGCGCCGTAGGCGTCTTTTTACAGGCGTAAGCGATCGTCTCATCCATTCCTTTGAATAGGTTCTTGTTTGCTAAGGACTTTATTTCCCAGATTTCGCGCTATGGTGCGCATCACCTAGCTGCCACCACCACGTGCTTGAAAATTTCCGGGCTCAAAAAAACATATATTTCTTATCCGTCTAGTAGAAGTGTTCCTTTTGAGTGTAGGAAGATAACTGCTAGAGGGATTTTCGATTGGATCAAAACTGAGTGAGCTCGAAATTTCTTCCAGACCTAATTTGGCCACATTCTCGAATATATTCAAAAATCGGTCGTCAGAGTCGTAAGTAGGCTTAAAATGACGCTAAATTACAGGAGAGTTCTACTGGTCGAACTGCCGTGCAGCGCGCTTAAAAACACGACGGTGGGAGGTGTATTTAGTCGAACTGAAGGCACGAACCACCCGTTGAGCCTCTTTCGGCCCCAAGTTATTGCGATAAGCTTCCATCCAACGAATCATGCAATGCTACCATTTGCGAATCACGGAGAGTTGAACAGAGGCAAGTGCAGCCGGCATATTTGTTTTCAACCCCTCGTAACTGTAGTCACAGTGGTCACGGAGGTATTTCTTGACGGCGCCCCAGAAGAACTCGATAAAGTTCAACTCGCAGTGATATTTGGGGCAGAAGATAAATAGATGACCTGCTGCTTCGATTTTTTCTGCCACCATTGACCGTTGCTCGAGGAAGTCGGGCTGCAATTCCAACAGCCGCGTTGCACAGCAATCACGGGCCGCGGTGTGCAGCCCTTTCTTGCACTCCTTCACGGGACCGCCGAGGGTGAATATAATGCACAAAGTAGGCTCCGGAATCCACTCAGAGGTACACTTAATTGAAATTTTTTTCTCCGGCCAATTTGGCCACTAAATTTTGGAGGCGGCAGCTAGGTGATGCGCACCATACGCAAAAAATATTGAAGGGCTCCTACTTGTGTGGGATGACCGTTCAGCAAGCTGGAGTGGATCGTCACCACTCATTATCAACACGGTTCCGATTCCTCTCATATATTGGCCGACGGTATACAAGTATTGGAAGGGAACTCAGTGGGAGGGCGTCAAGAAGATGTGGTTTGACTGGAAGGCAAGATCTATGCATTATTTATTACATGCTTGTTCCTTACCTTAATTCTCTAGACTCTTGTTCATTGCATGTCCCAAACATCCAAGGACGAATTTTGGGCCCGTTTTTCCATCACCGACAAAAACGGCAACATTCAGCGCATGAAGTACACTCCGATTCTCAAGAAACTCGCTAACGAGCGGAAGGAAGAGAATGAAAAGCTGGCAGCCTTGGCGTTGTCAGAGCTGACGACGGAGGATTTGAGTTATCGTAAGGGGGGTAAGATTTATGTGATGCGGAAGCCGGCAATGATTGCGGCTCACTACCGCAGGTTGAAAGGGCTGGCGTCGGAAGATTTTGGGGACGATGACGAATCCTAATACCTTTCTTGTTCTACATGTTCAATTTTTAATCACCGTCCATATTTTTTACTTACTAGTGGACCACACCGTCGACTTCGGAAACAAATACCGGTCAACAAATCCAATCTTTATGTCTGCACGCCCTTCAAGCCCTTGCCTTAGCTGCACAACTTGAAGCTGCATGGGCTCACCTGTCCTGGACAAGCCACGCCAATCGTCTCAGCGCTCTGTTCTCTCACTTGTCACG
>JARGXW010001440.1:0-21019 GCA_029204085.1 Mycena sp. CBHHK59/15 | reverse complement strand
CGGCGATCCGGGCTTATACTGAGAGTGATAAAATGGGGGATCACTCACGTTCGACGCGGATCAGGTAAGGGCATATGGCTTGTAAGGTCCGATCCTTATGCGGACGGAATTGGCCTCAAAAAAGGCCAAATGTCTCATCGCCATGCGGACGGAATCGGCCCAAAAAGACCGCCATGTACGATCCCCAGCGCTGACGAAACTGGCCAATGGGAGCTGATGTCGGATCCAATATGCGGACGGTTCCACCCAAAATTATGATTTTTTCTTGGATCTTTAGGTGCTAGGTCGAGGAGACACGAGAAAATCCCTTGACCAGACCATCATCTCTGCCAAGCACCTTAAAAAACACCTTCTCGTGTCTCGATGTTCGATCCAGCATGCGGACGGAACTGGCAGAAAAACAGAGGTTCCGATCCTTATGCGGACGGATTCGGCGCAAAAACCTGCGTACGGAAACAGCCAAATTTGGGATTTTCGGATCGGACCTCTTTTGGCATATGCCCCCTACCTCGCGGATCCCAAGTCTTCGCCATCAACGAAATCATCATCTTCTTCCTCGGAGAGATTCGCATCTTTCTTCCTCGGTGATATTCATTGTTGTCGCGCTTGCCTTTCTTCCCTGCCATTATCGCTGTGTAACGGATCAACAAAAATATATTGAACGCGGCAAAGTTAACACGCCGGTAAACAAATCATCGTACATAGCCTCCTTGGCCGGGTCCTCCGAGTTCGCCGATGCGCTATTCGCACTCTTGGTCTTCCCCTTCTGTTTTGAGGCTGCCGCCGAGGTCGACTTGCGAGCATCAGCGGCCGTCCTCGCAGCCGATCTATCCATGCCGCTGATACCACACGCAGTCAGTAATGGGAGGAGAATGTGAGCCGGAAGTACAGCACGCACCAGAGGACCTCCATCTCTGTCACTACCCGTTCCAACTTGATCACTGCGCCCTCCAAATTCATGTCGGGCGCACTCCATTGATCTCGCGCAGGTAGCGGACAACCATCAACATGCCCAACTCGCCGCGCCGGATCAGATGCAGACGTCCATTCGTGTCGCGGCATTGCGCGTCCTCCTTGAAAAGAATATCGAAGCGGCGGGTGAAGGTGGATGCGGGAGAGTCTTCATCTAGGCCGTGGACAGTGGTAAGGACGCGATGAATCTCATCCTCGTCGGTCCCTTCGGCAACGGTGGTGGGCAGTAGGCATCGAGATCCTCGATGTTCTTAATGAGGTTCGCAATGGCGCCGGCTGTACAGGATCAGGAAGACGCGTCAATCTGTGTGAAAAAAAACGCGACTTACCCGCGTTAAGACGCGCTTGAGTCGCGTCCACGATGGCTTGATGCGCGGCGCTCGGAGCCTCACTGTTGGAGCCATCGAGAAGGTGCTTGGGCGCGTTGCGCTTGCGAGGCGCTTTGGGGGCGGGCTTCCCGTTAACAGGCTGGGGGCTCATGGTGGTACAATAAAACGCGTCAGGTCACTCACCGTCACGTTTTATGCCCTAAACCCACTGCTCAGATGTCGCCAGCAGTTGGGGGAAATGTTGAATTGATGCGCTCACTGGGCGAGTGTGTGCGACAAATAACATACGGCCCGATCACGCCGCACACGCGACTTTTGCCGCTGCTTCCCGACCCCGCCGGCCCACCCGGGCGTAACCGTATAAACCGTTTAAAAACGGTTTGTGAACCGTTTGCCCTTGCCCATAAACTAAACGGAAACGAAAACGGTTAAAACCGTGTATAAACGTTTATACACGGAAACGGTTGGAGCCTTAACGAGAAGAGTTGATCTGAGTCAGTGAGTGGAAAGCACCGTAGTCAAGGCGTTAAAGTGGGCGGTGCGAATTAAAACAGTAAGTTGAGTTGCCCAAAGCTTTGAAGCTAGACCATTCTTGTTAAAGCAGCCACATTCTTGTTAAAGCAGCCACATTCTTGTTAAAGCAGTCACATTCTCGTTAAAAGCAGCCAGATTGGGGAAAGGAGAGGGTGAAGACGGTAAAAGATGCCGAAAACGGGGTTCAGCGAGGAAAGCAGGAAAGGGGAAGCAGCCAGATTCCGGTCGTGAGGGCTTAGGGAAAATGGAGTGTGGGTGCAAGCAGCCAGATTCCAGTGCTGGGGCTTAGGGAAAATGGAATGTGGGGCCACATTCCAGGATCAGATAGATAGGTGTGCTTAAACCATGATGATCTCTCAAAAGGTTCACTGCCTGCTTCATGGCACAATAGTAGCACTCAGTTTTGCTTAAGCTAAACAGAGATTAAGCCCGGATTTGCATCAAGATGCAGATTGCTTAAGGAAATCTCCTAGGGTTTCATAGTCATACGTCCCACAGGTATGAAAGAAGCACACAAAATCCATTCACAAGCACTCGGTGCTATGGGCTGGAATCACATCCTTTTGGGGATGGGAGGTGGCGATGACCAGATCCTTTCCCCAGAATACCTGTCATCGAAGCACTTCATTTCATATGGGATTGTGGTTCATGATATACAATAATAGCTCGTTTCCCAATCAACATAAAACCATACACTGCCTCTTTTGTCCACGGGCGGCTTGAAACAATTTAATCAAGGAATTGACCTCAACCCAGTCGTTCCTAAGCCAATCGGCAGCTTCGACGTGATTCAAATGTGGGAATGTAGTGTCCAAAAATAGCGCAAGCGCTTGGGTCGAGCACTGCTGAAGTCTTCCATCATATCATGCACTCTGAGAGTCTGGAGCCCATGAGCACGAACAGACGGTAGTTCGTTCCCAAGATTTTCGTCGAAGGCCAGTGAAATTGACAGTTGGACAAGCGAAGGGCAGTGGGTGGTAAAGTGGACGAGGGAATGAATGGACGGGAATGGCACATGCTCCCATCCCAGTTGCGCGCCGGAGCCGACCACAAGTCCTAAAATTTCAATGCGCGGCCATCCAAGGCTAACCGAAGAATATCTTGCTCTCGTAGGACAAATGTCGGCCAGCCGAGGAGACGAAATTGGCGGATATTCCTGATGGAACAAAATCCTGCGAATAGTTCCCGAAATCCCAGTACCATGATGATTTCTGGTATTCATGACTATTCGTTCCAAAGACGAATCTAGGGTTATATGTGGCGGAAAGCAACCTGAGGGTCCTGCCCCTGCCTTATATGTGCCCCTAGGCTAGGGGTTAGCCCTACTGTGTTGAGAATTATGTTTTGCACATGGATCACTAGGAGTGCAGACACCAACGAACCAATTGGTTCAGTGGGGTAGTCATTTGGGAGATACTATTATTTTGTCAGCACAGCAGCTAAGTGGGTTCTGGAGAACGTGACAAAGATGATGGATTCACCATATTTATGGCTGCAACTCACAAGTAGGCTGAGGAAATCCCCTCAATTCCGGTTGGACTCACGAAATTTCAATGCAAATGTGGTATGGGAGGGGCGGGTTTGAGGTTTCCTTGCGGGCGATCAATATCGTCCCAAAAGGGAATATAGTGGTTCAACCTTGGAGTGTTACTTACAAGCCTTCCCATGCTTCCGTTGCCATATTGGTTTCCTTTTAGTACTAAAGGAGTCACATCGTGCCACTCCTGAGCCACGGTTCAAGCTGTGCACACCTCAACGCAGTTGTCAAACTGCTGGTGACGGCTTTGATCTACAGATGATCAGCGGTAAGTGAAACACACTCCACCGCTACTGTGACGTGGGGTATGGGCCGACGCAGTTGTCTGGCAGTGGAGTCAAAGGTGGTGGGGAGAAAGAAGAGGTGGTGGCTTTGTGCCGATCAACTTGAAAGCAAGTTGATGGGCTTCTTTGTTCTTTGTTCGGCTCTGTCACATGATAGCACATCCTCTTGGTTTCATCACTCATCCCTTCAAGGCCCGTCTTCTTGTCCTGCCTCGTTGTAGCAATACCACCATTCCTCAAGACTCATCTGGCTTACACTCCTTCCCCACTTCAAGCAGGCATGGCAGCTCTCCACAAATCTCTCCATGCCAGTGATGCCACCATCATGAGTGGCACATTCTCAGTGTGTATCAGTACCCATTGTGATGAGTCCTGTAATACTTAACCGAACTTCCCAGAGGACAGCCGGTGGCAACCCACTGGTGGCCCGCATTTACAGTAAGTTGTCAATTAATCTTGATTGATCAATGGCAAAACAACCATTTGTGCCTCCACTGGTCTGAGCAGCGCAGGCACAGGGCTGCGTCAGTTTTAGTAGCCGTAATTAGATCTCATGTAGATACCCATCATGCTGTAACCACTGTGCTGAACAGATTAAACCAAATTAATCTGGATTAATTTTCTGGCGGAAAAAACACATTTAGATTTAGCAAAGTAGAGCAGGTGACAGCAGCTTGGAAAGTGTTGATCAGGAGGCCCCAGTAGTTGTAGAGGTCATTAATCTCCCTACGTTGACATCACTTGATGATATAGGGACTAACAACCAGATACTCTCATTGCTACACAATGCTCTACTCTCAAGGGATTGAAAACCATCAACAAGAGTAATCTCCTGCATGGAAAAATCGCTTCCAGAAGATTGTTTATGAGAGTTTTCCCCAATGAATTGAGACTTCTGGATCAGCTGCTCATGAAGGCTCAAACACGAGCACGGATTGGCTACCGGACTACTGGCTATCCTATCGAGACTGAGGAATACCGGTTACTCCTACGAGTCTTATTTTTCTTGAGACAATGGGCAGAGGACTCTTTCCGATTGGCAGGTAAATGTCTGCCTGCCATCCCATCATGGGGAGACAATGATGATTTGGAAGGTACTGGTAGTTGAATGACTTTGAGATCCTGGCTGTGTGCTTCAGAGTTGAAGTGGAACACTTCCTGTACCTGTTGGACAAATATCACAACTGCATGGAGAAGAAACCTCATGATTTCAATCATGATGTGTCCGAAGCTGCTGAGGTACAATCAATATGAATGACGAAGTCCATACATGCATGACCAGGCCCAGCCTTTCGATTAAATGTATGGTCTATATTTTGTGTCAATGCAAGTGAATTGGGCCCTCGGAACGCCTGGAAACAAAGGGTATGTAACCTGGGGTCAGCCAATAGAGGCCTGTACCTTACGGAAGTAGTCAATTTGCTGTCAAACCCCAATCAGTTGAATTCATTGTTTTGCCAAGTTCATTGGCCACACCGTCAGAATTTTGGGCATGGTTGAATTTAAATATAGTACAGAGGATTCACGATCTAGGTCGCTTCACCGTGCAGTCATTTTTGACGTCCGCATGGCCCGCAAAGTGTTCCCGAACTGAAGAATATTTTGTCAATAACTCGGCC
The DNA here is from genome assembly GCA_029204085.1 of Mycena sp. CBHHK59/15. Taxonomy (NCBI): domain Eukaryota; kingdom Fungi; phylum Basidiomycota; class Agaricomycetes; order Agaricales; family Mycenaceae; genus Mycena; species Mycena sp. CBHHK59/15. The sequence goes on along the minus strand of JARGXW010001440.1, from coordinate 15,744 downwards.
CACGTTTCAAATAACGGGCTCTCTCTCTTACCATGCCCCACAGGCGACATATTAGAGTACTTTTACTTGCAGATTCAGAATACCGTCACTGGATGCGTCAGTCAGCGTCAGTGCAATTTTGACGCAGAGTGGCTGTGCACTGACGCAGAGCGACGCACCATTGATGCTGGCCAGCATAAGCATCGTGAAGTATGGATTTGGCTGGGAATTGAGTTCTTGGGATAGTGAGCATTCAATTTGGGTAAATCGAACCAAAAGGATACTATTTTTGTAATGTGGAAGTTGGACTGTAGAAAGTTTTTTGTGGCTGTCCAGACAAAATTTGCTGAAAATGTGAAGGATGACCTTCATGTTCGTGGTTTTCTCTTGTATTAGTTGCAGGATGGTACACAGAGCCCATAACTGACGCTCTTTGTCGATCTGGGATAATTTTGCAGTCCATGCACTCAAGACACTATTTCTGGCCCTATGACAATTTCCTGAATAACTTGGTTAGGATGGACATTGCCGGGTTACGGTGCTTACCAGGCATTACTGGAGCTCTATTATAGTCATTCAATACATTAATCCCAAAGTCTATCTGTAGATGCATCAGTCAACGTCAATGTACAACTGACGCAGGGTGGCTGTGCATTGACGCAGATCGGCGCAAGTACTGACGCAGATCGGTGCAAACAGTTGCAAAGTGTGCATGCTCCGCCAGCGGACTCTGTAAGCTGACTGGCACTCATGGTGAATGTATTCGAGTAGTTTGCAACCTGAGAGTCTCAAAAAGAAACATTGGTGGAAGGTTGAACAAATTAATACAACGTCAACATGCAAATGCTAGCGGCGCGAATTGTTTCTACATACATACTTTGAATGGGATTCTTGATCATATACCCGTGCTGCAGCACAGTTGAAAACAAAATAGGTCCATCGGAGGGCCGATTACAATGTTGAGGTCAACCTAGAAAGTTTGTGGCCATTGGCAGCGAGAGTGCGAGGCGCTGGATTGACGTTGAAGACCGGCGCAGACCGGCGCAGTGACGTTTGTGACGTTGTGACGTTGACGTTTGACTGACGTTGATTGACGTTGCAGAGGTTTTGGTTCGACTTTTTCAACATCCTACCACCGACTAAATGCCTCTCTTATGGTGCCAAAGGATATATTGAATACCCTCACAGATGCCCACGAAAGGTAGGAGGTCAAGGACAGCAGCTGAATGCTGTTCAACCACTGACGCAAAATCCAACTGATGCAGACTGACGTTGCATGCGTCAAATGTCAGTGCTGCGTCAAAATATACTTGCCCCAGACTATATCAGTCATGTCACATCTCGGAATTTCTGAAAGCTACCAGAGCCTCACCCATAAACCGCGCCTTGTCGTCAATCTGCGGCGAAAACGGACACCACTCTTCCATGATCCACCCGCGCCTCCCTTCTCCACGCCTTCCAATGCCGCACCCGACACACCATTCGATCCGGAAATCTTGACCAAAAAACTCGAAGCCTTGATTTACACAAAGTACGGGAGTCTCAGGGAGCTCTCTATGTCGATGCGAAGCATGGCCCGAGCAGTCGCGTCAACTGGGCTTTTTGCGGCCACATACGACACTATTAATATGATGTTCCGGGCAGCTGAGCAAGTAATGGGACGCACAGGTATTATATTAACATTGCTCACCTCCATGCATTGGCTCATGTAAACTTCAAAAGACTCGCAGGAAAATGGGACGTGCGCTACCATATTTCCGCTGTGGAAAGCTGCTATCGAGAATATGAAAATTGCGGAGTTGAAAGACGCGTTTGCGAAGGCACCGCCGCTTGCACTCAAGGACATCTTGTTAACTGACCCAGAGTTCAAGTTCATGGACAAGTGTCTCCGTCACCGTATCCTCCGCATCATCGTCGAACATGGCGGTGAAAAATTCAGCAAATTCCGAGAGGCTCTCGATCAGTCTCTGCCGGTCACGCCGGAAAAGATCGAGCTTCACAAGACACCGCTTCATCCTCTGCCAGCTTGGAACATCGACGAATCTACCATCAGTTGGAACGCGGAGGTCGCACATGCCATATACGAGGAGCTCGAGGTTAGAGGTCTTGCGCATTGGAAATGGATTGTCAAAATTCTCGGCGGTGATCAATTGTCCATCGCACGACTTCGCTCCCTTCTGAATATTCGCGCCGGGAACGAGGGCGGATTTTCTGGCTTCCGATGGGGAGTTTGGATGCCTGGCCTGTTCCACGGCAAGATCGCCGACATGCACGGCTTTTTTGTTACGCATTGGGGAGTTCCTAATCGGGGCACCCGGAATCCTGGCAGCCTTGCCTTCCACAACACTCACCTGCACCGCTCACCTATCCTCCTCTCCTCCCTACCCCCTTTTCGTGTCTGCCGCGACCTCGCATTTGTTTCCCTGTATTCGCGGGTTCTGCACTGCCTCCTGCTCGTATCCGGCAAAACCTCGCTTGCCGAATGTGCAGACTCTATCAGCTCGTTCTCGGAATTGGAGGCATATGCTGCATCCATTCAATCCAAATACGCGAATGCGGATCTCGTCTCCGACCTTAGACGGAAACGGGAGATGGCTCGCGAGGCAGCAGGTGTCCCTCCTGGTGATCAAATCTTCGAGAATGCGTGTCTGTTCATGCGCAATGCACTCATCTCGAGGGAATTCACGGACTCCATTAAAGCGGGCGACTCGGGGCGTATTGTTTTGGTAGTCAAGCTGCTGGCTCTTAGCTTCCGCGGCAACGGGCGTTCTAAATATGCCTATGAGATGCTTCATCTGATTCATAATCTAACTCATGTGTGGCCTAAGCCTATACGGTGCGCAATTCTTTATCATTGCAGGGTCAAGACTAATTATGCTATATGATCTAGCGCTATCGTTCTCAACAATTGGCTAGTAAATCCCACTGGTAACCTGTTCTCGTGGGTGGAGGTAGACTTGATGCAAGAACACATGAACTTTTGGATTAAGGTCCGCCTTTTTTGCATTCCCATCTCGTGAACTCATACTAAAGTTGATTTGTAGACTATCTATCAAGCCCACGGCAGCGCTGCTTCATGGGAATGGCTCGGAATGGTCGCCCCTTGTATCACAGCCCTCCGTCATCTTTCGACATCCATCATCAGCATCCTCGGCTCTGACCAAGGCACCAAACATGAGCCCGCCGACCTGTCAACAGACATCGAGTTGCTCATGAAGAGCCTCTCCGAGAACGGTGTATCAAATCAAGGGCCGAGTCTTCGCCGATGGGGATGGTACACCAACACCAGATGTGATACTGTCGGCATCCAGCAGCTCTCAGACAGTTCATCCAACCCACTTACCGAGTTCAATGCCGCCTTTCTGAAACTTCAAGCGCGTTCGCAGCTTATCCCATTGGTGGATGACTGGTCCGATGCAGAGGCTTCAGTGTCCAAAGCCGTAGCCGCACCCCCCTCTCCTCTGGCTCCAGAACCTCTTTCCCAGCCCACACCGCCTGCTGCTGTTGTCAATCCGGCCCTTTTCGATCCGATCGACATCGCCGAATCTGTCCAAGATGATGGAAGTGACCGTGATGATTCAGAAGAGGACGACGGCTTCATTGATGAAGGGGAGCTGACCGCATTTGAACGAGTGATGGACGAGGTTGTGGAACCAACGCTGACGCGGGATATGGCAGCTGATGTTGCGTTGGACATGGATGGCGGGGACGATGGCTTTGTTTTTGGTGGAAATATGGATGACGGCGTGGATTCCGACTCTGATTCGACTCGGACCCTTTCGTAGATGATGTAAATGACTCAGATTACGATGAAATGAGTAAACTGGCTCTTTTCCGGCAATAAAAATCCTTCATTGGTGAAACGGCCTGATAATGTAGGCTTTTGTCGTAAAATTTGGCTGAAAAACAAGTTTAGCGCATTCGATACAGATTTCAAAATAACCCACTTTCATTATATGATTTTTGACACTTTTTTCTGAGGTAAACGACGAAAAAAATATAAGTGTCAACATCCTTGGCAGGTCCACCCAAAACGGCAACCAAATGTCCCAGCCGCTTCGCCAACCGTGATTAGCGCAGCCACGTGCTTGGCGAACGCGGTTGGTCACGAGCCTAGCTTTTTGAGGCCAAATTTGACGATTTTTCCGGAAAATCCTTGGCAGGAGCTTCCCGGGGCCTCTGAGGACCCATGACCTAAAGTTAGTGGGCATTATTGCAAATTTCAATGAATTAGGCCTTTAATCGAAATTCATTCCCGTTAGCGCACTAAGCAAAGTGATGAAGTTAGGATGAAGCCAGTCCACTTGAAACTCGCACGATGTCGAAGACAAGAGAAGTCTGTTGGCCGTCGGCGATCAGCGGCCGAGGCCACTGCCACGCTCAATTGCTCAGCTTCTGGCTTCACAACGGTTAGATTCATGCACGAATGAAGGGCTGCTTCCGGATGTACCTCGCTCATTATACGCCGGATGCTGTCGCAGATCCACACCTGCTCTGCCACCTGCTACAAAATATATCCGACTATTTGCCGCCCACGACGAAGTTCAAAATTAACGTCCACTCCTGACTGGATTCTGGGACCACCGCAGCAATAAACTTCCCTTCCCTACGACAAAAGGTTAGATGTCCAACATGATCAACATATTCGCAATGCCGCTGCTCCGTACACATGACTTGGGGTGGTACTGCGGGACAACCAGGGGTGCTGGGAATGTGAAACGGTGCAGCGTGAAGCACATCAATCTCCCAACGAGGCGTCTCTCGCAGATCTCCGTACGGCACAATCGGAGGCATTTCACGATACCGGTGAGGATATCGAGGTATAAATCCAGCTTGCCAGATTGACCCTCCTGCCTGACTCAATGAGACTCGTCTCCCTTTTAGCAGGTGCCTTGGCACTATTCTCATGGGCGTCCGCGTTCATAAACCCACCGATCTATGAGGATTTGGTCGGATGCAAAGTTCTCTTTCGAGTGCGCCAATCACTGATTTTATCCGTGTAGGCCGACGTCGACCTCCGCCGCTACAATGATACTTACTACCTGAGCACGTCAACCATGCATTTCAGTCCCGGTGCTCCTATCCTGCGCTCTTTCGATCTCGTGAACTGGGAATACATCGGCCACAGCGTGCCTCAGCTTGCACAATTTGGCATCGGATATACCCTTCCTCCCGGACAGAACGCGTACATTCAAGGTGTTTGGGCGTCGTGGCTGATTTTCGTTCCGGCGCAGAACAAGTGGTTCTGGGGAGGCTGCACAAAGTGAGTGCTGTTCAGAGCTTGAATGTTTCTCTAAACTCGGTATGGTCTTTTAGCTTCTTCCAGACTCACATCTTCTCTTCGGCTGGGCCCGATCCGACCAGCGCTTGGACTCAGATCTCTGTTATTAACGCGGTATGCATCGTTGACTGTTCATCCGAAATAGCTTCTAAGCACCACATAGTGTTATTACGATTCCGGCGCATTCATGGACGACGACGGCACTGTATACGTCTCGTTCAAGGATCTAGGCACGAACACTTTCAAGTAATGCGTTCTTATTCTGCTCTCCTTGTTTTTACATCAGAATACCAGGATTTCGAAAATGTCTGCCGACATGAAAACACCTGTGCAAACCCAAGTAGTGATAAATCTTCCGTCCAATAACAGTGAGTGCTGAGCCATGCCTTGTACAGCTGTCATCTAATCTGACAAAACATATTCAGCCTCGCTGGAGGGCACGCGTCCATATAAGATCAACGGGACTTACTATATCTTCACCTCTTCACCGGTATATCTTATTCAGCCCTTGGACCTTGCACGAGACCGACTGTCTTACAGAATACTGGTGGTGAGTATGTCTACAAGTCCAGCAATATCTTCAGCACCTCGTGGGAGGTAAATGAGTTCCTGGGCCCCGACGTAGCCCCACAGTCACCATTGGTCTGCTGTCTCGGGCAAGGTGCATTGGTTGAAACTCAGAATGGTGTTTGGTACTGGATGAGTTTCTCATGGTCATACCCGAACGGACGGTACGGAGTCAAAAATGTTCGAGGATTTTTGACTGTGCTGACTAGGTATTGGGCCTTGGTCTTTCCTGTAGTATCCCTGTCCTATTCCCTATCACATGGTAAGCTATGCATTCATCCACCATCCCTTTCTCCTCAAGTTTACCTGGTCAGGTCAAGCGACGGTTGGCCGATTCCTACGGTAAATTGCTGGGTTATTTAATGGTCTGGTTAATGTTACTAATGAACGCTGTGCAGCTTTCCAACGGCGCGCTCGCCGCGTCTTACCCGGACACGTTGACACCGCACCCAGTCACCAACAATTTGACGGGCGTCGACACCTTTGCGGGTACTTCCCTTGGAGTTCAATGGGAGTGGTTAGTGGCTATCATTTTATTTGTGATTTCTGTATGCTCACTCCTCACAGGAACCACGACCCTGATACCACGAACTTCACTGTCAAGAATGGTCTCACGCTGAGGACGGCGTCGGTACGTCTCAGAACTTCTCAAATTACCAAACCTTGTCACAAATCCTGACCGATACAGCTCACAAAAGATTGGTTTGCAGCCCGCAACACGCTCACGCACCGTCAACTGGGCCCAATCTCCACTGCTACGATCAAGATGACTATCAGCAGCATGAAGGACGGGGACCGCGCGGGTCTCGGACTATTCCGCGATGTGAGCGCGTACATCGGGGTCTGGCGCAGTGGTAATACCTTCACCGTCAATATGGTGAACAATGTTACCATGAACACATCCTGGGTCACTACCAATACGGGGAACACGGCCGCCAGCGCAGCGGTGACGGGCACCACCGTCTGGGTCCGTGTCATCTCGGACTCGAGGCCGGCGGTCAACCTGGCCGCGTTCTGGTATTCAACAGACGGCAAGACTTTCAAGCAGTTAGGCCCCGGATTTTCAACCGACACGAATTTCCAGTACTTTGAGGGCCAGCGGTGAGCTCCGCCGCAACGAGCAGAGGAAAGTTTTGACACGTACATGCGACAGATTTGCCATCTTCAACTTCGCGGCTTCGTCGCTCGGCGGTAGCGTCCAGGTCGCGAACTTTGAGCTTACGGCCGGTTCCTACACTGGTGTGGCGTTTGGTGCGTGAATCACCAGCGAACGAGTCCCTGTACACAATCACTACCTGAAGTGATGCAATGAAAAACTCTCCGTTGAGAACTACCTGCCTGCGGAAGCGGCATGAAAATATTTTTCGCAGAGCTAGTCAGATACCGCAGCCACCACAGGCCGTATCGGTCTTGAATTAGTGAAACCGGATTATTGTGATTGCAAGCACAAAGACGTCCAGATAAATCAAGACGGTCGTGAATTGGGGTTGACTTATTGCTAAACAAGCTGCTTGAGCTTTCAAGACATCAATAGAGGAAAAGGAAGGTGGATGATAGCTTCGAGGATGTCGCAGGATGTCGTCCAGATGTCGATTTGATTCTCTCGGTAGTTTCTGGGTGAGGATGCGTGTCCAGTGACCAGAGTCCATGAAAGCAGCCGAAACTGTACGGATGCCAGTCCAGCAGACGGACGGTGGAGAAACAGCAGAGTGATGATGACTGCAGGAGACAAGCACGGGCACAGCCACGATCGGTTACAAAACAGGAAGGAGAGTTGCCAAAATAGGTGTTTCACCTTTCACTTTGCTCTCGACTCGAGGACCTGCCAAAGCCGCAGAAACCAGTTGTAGACGAAAAGAAATCATTCAAGATCCGCAGAAGAACAATTTTTCATTGACTATTATCAGAGACCGGGTACTCGGCCACCTTAGCATAATTGAGCTTAATTCTGCCCATGGAGGCCGGTAAGTATGGATCTATGGGCTCTGAGCCAAATTTATGCATCCTGAAAGTGAGCTCAGACAGTTTCCGCGAATTTACATGGCGATTCCATACCTTACTGAATTTTCTTTTCGGCGAAGTCCCAAAGTGGCAATAAACGGGCTAATCGGCCACCCGGCTCTTTCGCTCGTTTGCCCTGGTTCCCTTCACCCCACTGTGGCCCAAATGACTCAAAAGATACAGCTGCACGATTCTATACATTCAAAGTGTACTTATGAGCTATATGAGGACGACAATAGTTTCCCTTTTAAGGCAACCAGACTGGGTGAGAGGGCGGTGCGGAGGGAATGTTGTGCCCTGCAAGAGATAGAACCTATTGAGGACCCGAGAGAGGGTAAAAATAACTCAATAGGATGTATTTCAACACACCCATGACCACAGGACGTCTCCCGCATACCCATAACCCCACTGATCTCGAGGTCCCGATTTCCGACCTCGTTGCAAATATTGCGTCCTCTATGAAAACTCATCCCCATTTTTTGCGGGTGGGTTGGCACCCCTAGGAATCACTTCCTGAGGACCTTGGGGCATACCCTATCACATTATTTCATCGTTCTGGCTGAATCCCTACGGCCGGAAAATGAGCAAAATGATGCGATCAAATTTGAGCCGGCCGATGTGTTTGCTCTTAAAACACCGCCGTCCTGTCCGTTTTGGCCAGATCAAAGTGCACCCCTTTGTTTGTATTGTTACGGACTCGTCCCTCCCAAAGTATGGGCCCGAACGCACCATTATTGACCGAGTTCTGCGTGCAATGCAGGTATGGCTGAAAGTGTGAAAAATGATACAGATCTGTGCCCCTCGGCACCGACACGGCACCGTTCGATGAACCCTTATATGACCGGAAAGCCCTGAATCGTGGCTTCCAGGGCATATAGGACACATATTTTTTGGGTCTAGAATAGGCGTAGTCCTTCTGTTTTTCTTTGGCGGCGGAGGGTAATGTTGCGAGAACGTGCCTTGACCTCTGCTTTGATCGGATCGGGCATGCCGTAATCCCCATCAACCTAATGTTTAATCTTCTTCTCGTGATGTCTTTTTTACTTGTCCCCGCCATGTCGCCCCGCCGCCCCAGTCTGCCGCTCCTCGTCGTCATGACATCAACGTCATCTAATCCCCAGCTGCGCCCCGCCGCCCCCCGAACAAATCCGCTGCCGCCCCATCATCTACCCCGGCCCACCATCCCCGCGCCGCCCCACCGTGCTTGCACCGCCCTACCTGTTCCCGCGCGCCGCCCCATCATCCCTTGCGCGGCCCCAGCGTTGTTAGATTAGGTGGGGCCTCAAATGCACCTTTGTTACAAAAATTTACTCGCCTTTTTTCCGTGATCCCCTCCTCCTGAACCTTGGAAGACTTCATATTCACCCTATTCCTGTCCCTCTGAAAAATCTGATCCCCAAATGTATCCCCCATCTCACAAAACATGCCTCGGGAGATCCGAGGATTTCCCCACCTACGTGCTTGGCCACACCACCACCTCCCCACCTTGCCGCTCACAAACGACCTTTTGCCCGTGGGCTACGGCCTCCGGGGACCCTCTAGATCAATTCCCTATACAAAAATACGTCTCTCACATAAATCCTGGCTCAAGCGCCGGATTATTGAAGCCCTGGTGCATTATTTTACCCTCGCATCGAAAAAACTGTCAATCCCGCCTTCCCGCTGTTGTAGCGCCGCCAAAAAAAGGACGCCGAGGCTTCCGTCTGCTGGAAGCCGAAAATCCCGTAAATCCGCCCCGTGTTAGGTCCTCCCGCCCAGATCTTACCGTCACCTACGCGGGACGCTGAATATTCTGTCCCGGAGGTTCAATATCTGACCCCCGATGCGTTGAAATGCGCAAAAGTTGCGTAGATGGGCGGCCTGTGATGCGATCACAAAAGTGTTTGATTGCTCTCTCGGCCGGTGATGTCATCACAATTCCTCTCTTTTAACTACGTTGATAAGACCGCCCCACCTACTTGCACCACACCTGCACCTACGCTGCACCCCTCCCAACTGCATCGCAACCCTACGTCCACAAGCCATTATGCGCCATCCCTACGTTCCCACGCACCTACGTCGTCGCGCTTATACCACATCCGAGTCACGATCCCTACTCGGCTCACTACGCTGCCGACGCCCCATTCCCGCCGCAGTCCCTACGCCCCCTACATTCCTACGGACCTACGTTGGCACCTACGTCACCCACTCCGGCCCGTACCCCGACGCCGCTATCGCCCTACCGCTGCTACCTTCACGCACCACCCTTCCTAACCGCCGCGGTACTACGCACCTACCCACGCACCTACGTCGCTACTCCGACGCTCCCTACCTTCACACGCACCTACGCCTACATCATACGCGCCGGCCTACCCCGCTATCTTTGCCCGCCCTACCAAACGGCGCACACTACGCACCTACGTCCACTACGCTCTGCATACCCCATGCATTATGTTCCTACTCATGCTGCGAACCGTTGTTTGTGCATGCGTACCATCAATGACGACGCTCCACAACGTACACGTTCCCTCGTCGACACACCGCTTCGTCCCGCCCACTGCGTCCTCCCCACTGCCCCTCTCGCTGCCGCTCCCCACTCTAAGCACACAGCGCCTACGCTCCTATGTATCTCATCCTAGAACCTGGGTCCAGGTTCTGAAATTCGTTTTAAGTCGGATTCAGAGTGCAAATAACGAACCCGGAACCTAGAAAACAGCGCCACATCCCGCGTCCCAACGCGGGATAGGAGAATATAGTTAGTTGCCATCCTCGACATGGCATGGCATGATTCGCAGATCCTATGGCTGCGACGCCGAACGCACTGTGGTGGGCTTCATCCCCGTATGATTTCCTGAGGTCTAATCACTATCCAGATTGCAATCATCCTTGATCATATAACATTTAAAAGGTGCGTCGTTATTTTTAAACAACTGTACTTCTCGCAACGTCCCTAGGGTCCAGCGAGGCGCGGCAGGTCAGATTTTACGGTGGGTATTATTTGCACAGGGAGACAATATTGTTCGCTCATTGCTGTTCATGGTCTCCAGCTGCCAATATGACGCCAAGTTGTATCTTTCGCGAGTCAGTCACATTTGCCGAACCATTCAATTTAGTCTGTTTAGTGACTTGGCTTGCTTCTAGAGACACCCGTGCTTGTGATGGTGGACTGGGGGCGGGGGCCTTTGGCGAGGCTCGATTTTAAGGAGAATGTTGGGTGGGCAAGGCGGAACGATGCGGGTGCGCTGAAGTCTTTCTTAGGATGTCTTCGTATTATTTACTTGAATAGTATGATTTGCAATACAAAAAGAAACCGGAACTACCTAGTATGAGCGCAGGGCAGATCTAAGCAGCGCACGGCAGACCCAAGCATATCGATGGCAGAATTGAGCAGGTTGGGGCAGATGATGTCAAATTCGCATAAACTTATGCCATGAGGTCAAATTTCTGCCCACATCTGCAGCAATTTGGGTGGGCATATCTGAGCAGTCCTATATAGTTGCCGCTCTGTTCCGTACCATAGAGCGGTGGCTATGGCCCAGTATAGCCACAGTGGCTATGGAACAACATAGCCACCGTTCTGTGGTACAGAACGGGGGCAACTATGTATTTCACTTTTCGGAATTTGTTCAGACTGCTCTAAAAATGTGTTTAGAAGGGTTGAAAAAAATCGAATTTTTTATGGGTACCTGGGTAGTGTCGGTGAGCTCCAAAAAAGTGAATGCCTGGCCGGAATTGATTTCAGACCTGTGAATTTTGCAGCAGATTGAGTGCGAAAGCCGTGAGACTCCTGCCGGAACTGTCCGTTTTCGGGCATTTTCCGGGGAGAATTACCCAATTTGGGTATGGCTATGCTCGGCTAAGAGGGAGGGTGGGGGTCGGAGGGTGTTAATTCATTTTCCGACCCTGTGTCAGAAATTTTAAGGATGAGTGCCTCTTGGCGAGTACTCAAGACTGCACAATCCTTGATGGACCGACATAATACAAGTTTGCTCTTTTTCCGTCTATATTGTTTCCATCACCTTTCGCATTGAACGTAGCCAACGGGTTTTTCTCGGCTAGCTGTTGTCTCGTGATGATCTCAGGTGCCAGGAATCTCAGATTCTCAGCCCACATTGTTGGACTGCATGTGATATGACTGGTGACCAAGCTCCACGTGCCGCAAATCGCGGCTTAGACGACGTCAGCCCATTGGTGCAAGCTCTTTTTGCCATCCCTGGTTTAAGAGTGCAGAAGTATCCCATTGGACGAGGGTCATGAGTCGCAGGCTTCGGGACGCGGTTACGCCCATCTGTCCTCCACAATTCAATGTCTAAAGGAGAAACCTGCTACCGCAGAAGACGGAGATGGTAGAGATAAGCGCAAATTGAAAGCCAGAGAGGCCATAATCCGACCCCCTTTTGACCATGCGTCTCACAGGAGGCCTTTTCTCCATCGCACTCTCCATCCTTGTGGCGGCCGCGTGGAACGTCCCAGCCGAATATGGCATCATGCCGTCGTCCGATGGTCGGTTCCTCCGCGACACCAACGGCCGGCCGTTCTTCTGGCAGGCCGACACGGCCTGGCTACTGTTCCATCGCCTTAACTATACCGAGGCTGAGATGTATCTGTCCGACCGGGCCAGCAAAGGCTTCACTGTGGTCCTGGCCGTCGGCTTCACCCAGGTGGGCATCACCAGTCCCAACCGGAACGGCGACCTCCCGTTCGTTGGCAAAGACGTGCAGCAGCCCAACGAGCCGTACTGGGCCTACATTGACTCGATTGTCGAGCTAGCTTGGGACAAGGGGATCCGGATCTGCATGGTGCCTGCATGGGGGCAATATGTGCATGACAGTGGTAGGCCTTGCATCCAACGTGTGCATAAGAAAGCAGGCGGAAGGACACTGACGGCATCCACAGCCAACAACCCGGGTGTGCTGACTGCCAGCACCGCCCCTACCTTTGGGCACTTTATCGGCCAGCGGTATCCCTACCTCCCCAAGACCCTGGTCGCCGACACCAACCCCTGGTGGGAGAACAAGACGGCGGTGAAAGCCGACTACACCGCGGGCGGCGTGCCGCCCACATATGATGTCGTCGACTGGTCGCCTGTGTACGATGCCCTTGCCAGGGGCATCGTCGCCGGTGAGCAAGATGCCATCGCTAACAGCACGACCTGGTCACCACTCCTGACAATCCACCCGACCAACCAGTGGTTCAGTGGCGGGCCACTGGCACTCGCGAGCGCGTTTTTGGGGGACTGATCGTGGCTCACGCTCGATGCCTGCCAGTCAGGCCACACCGACTTCCCGCCAAACCCACCAATCCCCTGGTGGAACGCTCGCCGCGGCTGGGAGCCAGTCGAGCAGATGTACGCGGCAGGGGCACGGCATGGTGCCCGTGTGAGGCCTGTTCTCGACAATGAGCCGCACTATGAGGACAGGTACAGCAATGGGAACAGTGCACACCCGTGGTGGAATGCGAGTGATGTGCGGACTGGGAGCTGGCAAGCTGTAAGTCCTCATCGATTGCCTCCTGATTTCCCTGTTGTCTTCCGATACCGATCTTGACCACTCGTGTTCTCGGCAAACAGGTCTTCTCCGGCGCAGCAGGCTTGACATACGGGGCGAACGCAGTCATGCAGTTTGCCATCCCGGGGCTTTATGCTTCCGATGGTACTGGGCCGGGCGACTACTGGCTGGCTGATCTGGCGCTGCCGGGATCCGGCCAGATGCAGTGGGTGGAGAAGGCCGTCAGGGACCGTGGGGACGCGACCTACTTCCAGCGTGTGCCGTCTCAGGACATCATCATGAGCGACGCATGGGGCGACGATAAGAGGGTCACCGCGATGAGGGATAGTGCTGGCAGCTGGATCATGGTTTACACGCCCACGGGAGAGCCGTTTGCCATCGACACGGCGAGTCTGGTGTCGTGTGACGGCACCCAGGCAAGCTGGTTCGACCCCTTGGATGGGACATACAGAATGTTCGAGTTTGTCTGTCGCGGAAGTAATGGGGCCTCTGTGGTCACGTTCACGCCACCTGTAGAGGACGGACACGTCGACTGGACGCTTGTCCTAGAGGTGAAGAACTAGCCTTTGATTCGCATTATTCGTATATTAAGCAGATAGGTCGAATCAGTATGCGCCTGTTTGTTTTTGAGTCCATTCCTTGATCTGCTGTCACAGCTGTGGCCGATGGATTTTGGGAGCAAAACTCGATGTCCAAACACGTCTTTTAGGGAATATTTTTCCTGCCAGAAGAAACACTGACCCAAAAACCTTTCCACTTGGAGCAATGTTCTGTCTCCAAACCCTCCCGGGTCGCTTGCGGGGCGGCCAGTGCATGTTTGGATTGGAGTTCTTCGGAACCACGAGGGCGATGGTTGCGTGTTGGGACTGAAGATACCACGGCCTTGCGCACCGCTCGCCCGCTGTGTGGAAAGATATAAATCTCAGAGCTAGCATTATCAATGAACGCCCAAAATTGAACCCTCACTTCGGTTTAATTGCTTCTTCTCCATCGCTTTCTGAGCTCGAAGCTCTTTCCACCTCCTTCAATTCCACTTCAATTTTTTTTTCTCTTGTTTTCACACACCTCACGCCGAGACATAACCATGGTCCGAACATTCATTTTCTTGGTCGCCAACCTGGCTTGGGGTCAAGCAGTGTTTCCGCAGCCCCGTTCAATGCCTGCCGTAAAAGCAACAAGAAAAATGTATATGCGCAAGAACCGGGATCCCACATATGATAATACTGACTCCCCGTACAGAAGAACACCGCGGCTGCGGCCACAACATCAGCACCTCAGCAGTTGTAGTCACACTCACAAAAAAGGTTACTGTACGCACACCTAAAACAGGAAACTCTCCGACCTGTTAAATGGGAGGTAGAAAGGTGGGCTTTCCACGGCAATTTCAGATGGTCAAAAAGTTGCTCTTTCAAGTGGATGGAAAGTGTAGTAGAATGGATCAATTTAATCACAGGTTTCATTCAGTTGAAAAGATCAACTTTCCGCAGTGTTTTCAGACGGGTTGAAAGAACTTCATTCCCTAAAGAGTTAATGGATTTCTTTCAACCTGTCTAAAACTGACGTGGAAAGTTGATCTTTATCTCTTTACTGAATGAATTTCTTTCAACCCGCCTGGAAACGGTGTGGAAAGTTGATCTTTCACTGCTTCGGTAATGAACTTCTTTCAACCTGTCTGAAACAGACTTGGAAAGTCGATCTTTAAGTCTTTGTGGAATGAAGTTGTTTCAACCTGTCTGAAAACGCGGCAGAAAGTTGATCTTTATAACTGATTGAAACCCGTGATTAAATTAAGTCATTCTATTACACTTTCCGTCCACTTGAAAGAGGAACTTTCTGACCATCTGAAATTGCCGTGGAAAGCTCACCTTTCTATCTCCAATTTAACAGTTCGGAGAGTTTCCTGTTTTAGGTGTGACGGGAGGGGCGGCGGCCACCATCACTCTCATCATTTGATGCCGCTATCCTGGTCTCCGACTAGAGAGTGCTTTGCCAGTGTCGTGAAAAACTGCACGGAATAGATCGGAGTGAACGGATCATTACGGTGCTATTGCTTTCCCACAGCTGGCAATTTGAATGCACACGGAAATCAGCTAAATTTCCGGTGATCGGAAGTTAGCTCGAACTGCTAAGTATCTATTGGGTATCTTTTGAGGGGAATTCAGACCGGAAACTAGTCAAATTAACCGAGAGGAAGCACACCATATCTGGACTGATTTCCTATTGAGCAGAAACTTTGAGTTTCTGTCGCGCGGAAATCCTTCGGGGTTACTATATATGGCAACGCCGAAGCATTTCTCGTCACCAGAAACTCAAAATATCTGCTCAACTGGAAATCAGGATATGTGGAGTTTCGTCTCAGTTGATTCGTCTGGTTTCCGGTCTGATTTTGCCTCACTAGATATCTAAATAATTGGATACTCAGGCAGTTCG